>PVIW01001945.1:0-251759 GCA_004026585.1 Noctilio leporinus
TAGTGGAATTGCTGGATCAAAAGGCAGTTCCATTTTTAGTTTTTTAAGGAAACCCCATACTGTTTTCCACAGTGGCTGCACCAGCCTGCATTCCCACCAACAGTGGATGAGGGTTCCCTTTGCCCCGCATCCTCGCCAACACTTGTTGTTTGTTGATTTGCTGATGATTGCCATTCTGACAGGTGTGAGGTGGTATCTTCATGCAGTTTTAATTTGCATCTCTCTGATGACTAGCGATGTTGAGCATTCTTTTATATGCCTCTGGGTCCTTTGTATATCTTCCTCAGTGAGTTGTCTGTTCAGTTCCTTTGCCCATGTTTTAATTGGGCTGTCTGTCTCCCTGGTGTTGAGTTGCATTGGTTCTTTATGTATTTTGGAGATCAGACCCTTGTCTGAGGTATCATTGGCAATTATATTTTCCCATACAGTTGGTTCCCTTTGAATTTTGCTGGTGTTTTCTTGAGCTGAACAGAAACTTTTCAATTTGATATAGTCACATTTGTTGATTCGTTAGATCTGAGCTGTAACCCCTCTGGCCCTGGTGTTTGATATAAGTCATATTTAGTTCTCGTTGTAGCCAGAGACTGGTTTTGTTTTGCTCACCTTATGATAATTACTGTTCTAAGCAAAGGAAATACTCAAAATTATTTGTTGAATAAATGAAGGCAGCAGATAATCTAGAGACACAAAAATATAACCATAAAGTTTAAGATGTTTTCCTCTTTCTCTTTTCATATCATTTGTGTTCTGCTGGTTAGGGTTTGCAAAAATTTCACATGTAGAATATCATGGGGTTAAAGATAAGAACTTTGTGTGGACTCCAGGAGATCCAGGTTCAAGTTCTAGCTTCCCTTTCCTAGCTGTCTGACCTTGAACATGTTATATAACCTCTCTCAATTTCAATTTCCTCATGTATAAAATGATGATGATGATGATGATGATGATGGCATAAAAGGATAGCTATCAGGATTATACATTTATGGAAAATGATCAGCAAACTCATCATCTATTGTGTTCAACAAATGTGGATATTCTTTTCTTTTCTTTTCTTTTTTAAAGATTCTATTTAACTATTTTTAGAAAGAGGGGAAGAGAGAGAGCCAGAGAGGGAGAGAGACATCATGTATGGTTGCTTTTTACCTGCCTCCAGCCGCAGACCTGCCTGGAGACCTGTTTTGCAAACTTATTATGTGCCCTGGCTGGGGAATTGAACCTGGGACCTTTGGGTTCGCAGGCTGGCACCTTATCCACTGTGCTACCAGCCAGGGCCAATATTATTTTCATATTTCCCCTCCAAATTGAAGATAAAGTTCAAAGCTTTTACTGTTGCTCAAATCCTTGGGGGTATGGGAGGATTTAGAATAAGCCAGCCCAATACATGCCTCTGTGATATGCAGATTACTTTGATATAAAGGCAATTGTAGCTTTGGGCTCAAGAGAAACTTCTGTCCCTCCATTTTATTCCTAAAAACTTGAATTGGGAGTCTTGCCCATATAAGAGATTATCAGTGATAATGCTTTGACCCACCTATATGGCAGGACAGACTTTCATTTACTAAACCTCTACTCTTCTTCTTATTCTGAAATGACCCTTTGAAGCTCTCAAGGCGCATCACCTCATCCCTAGCTCAGGATGTCTTACATACCCATGTTCCTTTTCTATCTCTGAATCTCTTCTGCATGTGGGGTCTCTGCCTCTCTCAGGTATGCAGGGTTTTGATACATATGAATGTAATAAATTTGGTTGTTTTCTCTTGCTAATCTGTCTCATGTCTAATTGATTATTAGACCAGCTGGAATAAGTTGGAGGATAAAAGAGAGAATTCACTGTCTCTAACTTGACCGTTCAGCATGTTCACCAGATTTGGCCCCAGATGTCTCAGGATTATTTTCAGATTTCTAGAGAACAGGCCAAAGATTTGTCTGTCTTCACTGAGAAGCCTAGAACCAATGTTGTTTCATTGACAACTTGGAAAGGAAGGACAGAAATAGGTGCTTTCCAGAAGGGAGAAAAGGGGCTGCCCTTAAATTTAACCCATTACCTACTGAAGATAAGCTAATGATTTTTGTGTGTTCATATTATTTTATCAGTTTGCCCTTATAATCAATTTCTGCAGGGAAAATAAAGTAATGGTAATGAAGAATGTTGGAAGTTTGGATGGATGGAAAAAGATACTCTTTCTGATGCTTGATATTTGTATTTTCAAGAATCAGCTTTGGTAGAGTAGAAATAAATAGATACTAGGAGCAACATGAGCAAGAGATATTCATGTCTACCCTAGTCTGAAACAGGCTCACTAGTGATCCTAATAGTCTGATTGTGTAGTTTGGAAGCAGCCTTGTAACTGCACTTGGTCTGTGAGTAGGTGTCATGTTGGAAGGGAAGCTAGAAAGGGCCGGGAAACCCTGTGCCTGCCTCCCTCTGGTGTAGTCTCTGAGCATGAGTTCCCTTTTGTAGCTCAGATGAATTATATATGTAAAATAACGGGGTTCTTCTGACTCATTCTTTTCACTACCAAGGGCCTTCTTTTCCTTGTTTCCCCGACAGGACTCTGTTTTTTTCTTTTTTTCCCCTCAAGACTTTGCCTGCTAAACAAACCAGATTGGGAAGCTTATTAATAATGAGCTAGTGCAAGGGGTATCGGAGGCAGGCAAATTAACTGGGAGGCAAATTAACCTTTGGAGGGCAATTCTGTCCCAACAGCAGAGATAATCCCAATAATAATTCCAATTGTGCTAACTGCAATCATTTATTAGGAGCTTACTATGTGCCACTCTGTACACATTTTCCGGTTTAACCCTTAGCACAAAACAGGAGGGAGATGGCATTACTCCTTCATTTTACAGGTGATACAGCTGAGGCTTGGGGACAGTCACAGTAGTAGCCTGTCTGAGGAGCCATAGCTAGTAAGGGTCAGAGGTGGGGCTCACCTCAGGTTTATCTAACTCCATAGTCCAAGACCTTAACTACTAGACTCGACTGCTTCTCAGTTCCAATAAATAATGTTGCTTCTATTGGGCTTACATTCTAAAATCAAGAAACACAAGGAAAACTGCATAGTCATCACTGTCCCTGAAAGTCTCCTACAGTCACAAGTGTGGCAAAAAACTCATACTACAGCTGAGACCAAATGTAGAAAAAGCATCATGTACTCACCTCAGGTGCACTCCAGGCACACTTCGATAACAAAAGGGTGGGCAGAGTTGCTACCCTATTTACAATCTGTATATTATTTTAATCCTTTATACTTCTCCTTTTATGTATAATTTTAATTTTAATATTTAAATTTTAAAGAATATTTTTACTTTTTGCCATTAAAATTTTTTTAGTATTCAATTACAGTGGATGTACAGTAGTATATTAGCAGTTGCCCACCCCATGATTAGACATTATATAACTTATTAAGGGATTATACTCATAAATCTCCTACCCATCTGACACCATACATATTTATTAGAATATTATTGACTATATTTCCTATGCAGTACTTCTTCTTTTCTTTATTGAGTGATTTAGTTGAAATTGCTTATATTAATTTCCTACTGCTGCTAACAAATTACCACAAGCTTAGCTTGAAACACAAATTTATCTTATAATTTTGAAAGTCAGAAATCCAGAATGGGTCTCATTGGGCTAAAATCAAGAGGTTGGCGGGGCTGTGTTCCATCTGAAAGCTCCAGGGAAGGATCCATTGCAATGTTTATCAGCTGCTAGAGACGCCCACATTCCTTGGCTCCGACCCCCTCCATCTTCAAGGCCAGTAAATCATGGTCACCTGGGTTCCCACCTCCCGGCCCTTTCCCTGATTCTCCTGCCTTTTTCTCTCATCTGTGTTATATCAAGCCCATCTGGACCACTCAGGATAATTTCCCATCTCAAGGTTCTTAATTTAATCACACCTGGCATCTCTTTTGTTATGTAAAGCAACACATTCACAGGTCTGGGTATTGGGTCTGAGCTTCTTTGGGGAGCCCTTTTGGCTGCTACACTCATCTGTTAAATGCAAGCACACCAGGATACCACAGTATTAAAAGAATTGAGGGGAAGGTCCCAGCCCTCAACACAGCGCTTACAGTAGGTGCCCAGTAAGTGTATGCTGCATAAATAAATGAACAGATGGAAGAACAGAATGGAAATTTCCAGTGATGGTCTCTCTGCTGTTCCTTTTTCCCTTATTTTTCTTTTGTTTGATAGGAACTTTCTTTTCTTTCAAGAAATTTCAAAATTAACAGAGAATAATATAAGCTCCCATTAATATATCACCCAACATTGATATTGATATCATTATGTTTTATATACACATTATTTCTTGAGAAAGTGAAATAGGTCTTGTGCAACATGTACAAATCCTGTTGACCTGTGATGTGTTTGGACTCTGCCCTTCTTGGTTTAAGGTTGTTGTGTCACAAAGTTAGAAGGGACCACCCTGTCTTTGTTTCTGCTACAACTCTGTGAGGAAGGGTGTCCAAGACTGCCAGTTTCAAAGTGAGGGATGAGATCTATGGAGCTGAGATTGGTCAGACATGATGGTATTTACAGGGCCCAGTGTTTATAGAATCATAGTGGCCTAGGAAAATATGAAGAGGATATCTGTGAGCTCCTTGTTCTTCATGTGCTTAGGGACAGGGCTTCCATGTGACCACTCAGAGAACTCTACATGTCTCCATGGAGCCTGGGGGATACTTTGTCCTAATGCCCAGTTCACACCTGATAAATCCAAAGGGCAAGAGGTCCTGGCTAGCTACAACATAGACAGGGTTGGGAAGACAGGGTGCAGGGTGCAGCCTGGCTGTCTCCCCAGAATTTCTCAGCATCAGTTATGGGCTACCTGAGAAAGAGAAGGCCCCAGGTGGCTCCATGTGCTGGCCAGGGACAGGCAGAAGGAAGCTAAAAGTGACACCTGGGGATGGCACCTTCCCATTACAGATGGTTGGTCACTGGGAGGGGAAGCAAGCCCACTCCAGGGGATGGAACAAGAGCTCACTTTAAGTGACAGGAGTAGTTTTTATATATGTACATATATTTTATTTTAAATTTATTTATCTATTTAGAAATATATTTATTCATTATTTTCAGAGAGAAGGGCAGGGAGGGAGGAGGAAAGGGAGAGAAACATCAATGTATGGTTGCCTTTCATCTACCTCCAGCTCTGGACCTGGCTGGATACCTAGTTATGTGCCCTGACTGGGAATCAAACCAGTGACATTTGGGTTTGCAGGCTGGCTCCAATCCATTGAGCCACCAGCCAGGGAGGAGGCCATTTTATTCCCAAGTGGTGACCTTAGATTTCATTTGAGGGGAGAGGGCAGCTCTAGCCTCACAAAGCAGGTGGAACAAGCTGCCTTTGGATTACCTTGCAGGCATCCTACTCAGACATCTCAATGCAGCAGGGGCATTCTGAGTCCCAGCTCCAGGTTCTTGAGGGCTCATACTGCCCTCTCTGGGTAGATGCTCAGGATCCCCAGAACTAATTAGGGTTTGTGTGATTTTCTTCCTTGCAGTGTCTGCAGCTGAAGCCCTCCTCTGCTCTTTGTGTTTGGGCTTTGGTTTTGTGGCCTTTTCTTTCATCACATCTGAAGGGGTGTCACAAGTGAGAGCATCGCTCAGAGAACCTGCAGTGGTGGCTGAGTCATGTAGGAAAAGATTTTCCTGTCAAGGCACTGGTGACTTTGGGAATGCCTTGAAGTCACTGCTCATTTATGAGTTTTCAAAATGGCAGCATCTGGAAAGCCATCTGAAAGCTGTCCCAATTGCCTTTTCAAATAAGTTAAAAACAAAAGGCCTCAGTACTTGAAGGAAAATAAAAGCTCACCGCTTTCTCCCTGGACAAGGGCTCACCCTGAGGCAGGTAGATATGCCTTCAGTGGGAGAAATCAGGGAATAACAAAAATGGGAGACAAGAGGATGTTCTGTTGGTGTTGAGCCCTGTCCTTGCAAAGAACAGGGCCTTGGAGGATATGACCTGATCAAGGCCCCATGACTACTAAAAGGCAGACTTCGTATTTAAATCCAGGTCTGTCTGTCAGCAAAGCCTATAGCCTTTATCTTAAGCCCTGTTCCCTCCTGTCACAGGATTGGAAGGGGATTTCCTGGATAGCTTAAATAATCCTTTCTTTAAGTTGAGTGAGGAAACAGAGGTGCAGGGAAAAAAATGCTTTTCACACACTGAGTGACTGGCAGGGTCTAGAGCCAGACCTGCTGATTCTCATGACAAGCTATTTCCACTCCCATGTGCCAGCACAAAGTTACATCCTTCCTCAGAGGAGTATGAAGAGCTCTGGCCCAATGGAGTCTGTGGATTTGAATATTATCCGCTTCTCCACTCCATCCCCTCTCATCCTGCCCACTTAGATTGTCCTATAGCAATAGCTGTCTACATGGGCACCCTAACTGTGGCAGTAAGACTGTTCTTTTCCCCCCTCTCCTACTCCAGTATAGGAGGCAGGATAGGATAGTGAAAAGGGTGTGGACTTCGAATCAATGAAACTACTCACATAACAATAGTAACATGGCACTTACCCCATGGGAGGCAGACACTCTTCTAAGAGCTTTGCATACAGAAACTCACTTAATCCCTTGCCATCTGGAGGAGTGGGTACAATGATCACTTCCCTTCTATAAATGAGGGGACTATGGCTCAGAAATGTTGTGCTAGGAACTGAGACAACCACGGGATATGCAGATTAATTCTGTGTGTTCCAGGAAATGCTCCAACCCAGTTCAGTCAAGCCTGGACTTAGTTCTATGTCCTGGTGCCCAAGACCTGTGAAACTCTGCTTCTAGAAGCTTCCTCAACCAACAAGAAAAATCTCTCCTGAGAAGTGACAGAATGAAGTCCTGCTTTCTCATTCTGATTTTACCCCTCTGGGACCTTTGCACATTATTTGACCTGTGAGTCTCAGTTTTCTTATTTGTTTAGTGGGGATAATAATTAGCATCTATTTCATAAGGCCAATGTGAGATTTTAATGAAATGAGATTTAAAAAATTCAGCTCTGCTCCTAAATATCCATCTTTATGGTGATAAGCAACATGGTCCACTTGTCTTTCCATTCAATGCAGAAGCCCTCACACTAATCTCCCTGCCAAGAGTGGGTTGGGTCTTGGGCCTTTTTACTTGGCATGATAGGGGTACCATGACTGGTGTACAGGTCGATTGCTGGCAATCATTGATCTGCTCAGTCCTTTTCAATGACATGCATGGGAAATCCTCAGTGAAGGCAGAAGTAATAATAGCAGTGACTGTGGCTATGAGAATGATAATAGTCAACATTTATTGGGTGACTGCTATGTCCTGTGCACATACTAAATGCAATGTCTCACTTAATCTTGGTCCCAAAGGGTAAGAACTAATTTATGTCTATTTTTAAGATGAGGAAAGTTTAAATCAGAGAGGTTAAGAAATGTGCTCAACAGGTCCTTTTCATAGAAAGACTTGAAAAAAATAAAATAAAATAAATTTGCTCAAAGCCTCAGGGAGATAAGATTAAAACCCAGATCTACTGATTTTAGAGGTTATAACTTTGGTCCCCTGGATTAGAAACTGTCTGCACATAGGCCTGGCAGGTCATTTTAGATGATACTCACATGGGAAGGTATGACTATAGTAAATTGTATGGAAAATAGTACAACAAATAATAAATCATAATACAAGAATAAACTGTGTTTTGAATACTCACAACTGAAAACCTATGTTGTCTCTGCAGACTTCTTATCCCATTTAAGTGGGCTAGCTGCTGGTCAGCTTCAGCTCACCCAGCTGGGGTGGGTAGGTGGGGGAAATACACAGACTTAACACATCTTCTCATTTTTGCAATGAATCCCAAGAATTTGGTGATTTTAATGTGATATAACATGATTTTAAGATGTTACCACAAATTTTCTGGAGATTGTGTGTGACCCGCCTAACTTCTAGGTGCACTTTGGTGCCATTTCCTGAGGGTGGGTGTTCTGTTCCTTCTCTTCCTCTTAAGTTCTCACGTTGCAGTGAGAGTGAGAGGGAAGCTGACTGCCCAGCAAGCCCTGCGCGCATCCTCTGCGGACTTTGGTCCTGCAAATTGAAATTTTAACCATTTCTTGTGATTGGTTGAGAGCCTGGTGCTGGGGTTAAGGACAGGACATGGTGTGTGGTATGTATGTAGGGAGGGTGCAGGAGGGCTGAGGAGCCAGGGGTTGGTGGCCAGGCCCAGGAAGAAGCTTTTCAATTGCATACCAAGGAGGGAGGGAGGAAGAAAAGGCTAGTGGCTGATAGGATCCTAGCTGACCCTGCCCCCTCCCTGCTGTAGCTCCACTGAGCAGGGAGAGCAATAACCCTTTCTGCAAAATCTCTAGGCAAAACAGATTTCGTAGCCTCCTGGAGGAGGACCATCTCTTGGCCCATGCCCAGCTTCCAGGCACTTTCCCAGTCCTGCTTGCTGAGCAGTTTAACCTCCTGTCCCCTCCTGGACTAATTAAAATAATTGTAAATGTGTTATTTATGGATTGACCCAAACCATTCTTTACTCCACAAAAAGAATCTGAAGGGTTTAAATTTGCACAGTGAGGACAATATACTAAATAGCTTTCACATGATTTCATCATTTAACCCTCACAACATCCTCATTTTACACAGGCCAAGAGGGTTTGTGACTAGGTCACTTAGCGAGGAAACGCCAGAGCTGGAAATTCTAAACTAGCCTCTTGACTGGAATACCAATGCTCTGTTTCTTAGGAAATTCCTCTCCTATGGAACAAGGGGTCGTCTTTCTGAAAAACAAGGAGGGTAGTACAATGGCCACCCCTCCCTCCCCACTGCCCCCAGCACAGCCAACAGTGTCAGCAGCATACCACACCAGAAGCAGAAGAACAACCCAACTCTCACATCCCCCAGTGTAAAGGACATCTCATACAACTCTCTGAAGATTATCAACAGAATGTCACAGAGGGTATGTTCATATGCTGCATAAACTTTCAATCTTCTGCCCTATGTCTCATAAATATTATTAGGATATTGGCATTCTTAATTTATGTTTTAGCTCCTTTCTTCCCATAATGACTTAAAGATGGGTTTTGATATGCTTTCAAGATATCAATGTAAAGTTTTTCCTGCCACTTATGTTTTATTTTGCCTCAATTTTCTTGATCATCTACAAAGAAATTCCTTTTTCTTTTCATATTAAAAAATGTATATAAATCACTTCATGATACTTTCAAAATCACAAGGGTTCATTATAAACTCATGTTACATACAGGAGAACTATCTTAAGAAAAGGAGGATAAAGCCAGATGTTGGCACATGGTTGCAGATACATTGATCTTTAACAATATTTTATGAAGTAACCATAAATTATGTATAACATCTTTGATGTAATTCTCAAGTTACTTGATTGGTAAAAGATTGGGATTCTACAAGTGTCACAAAACCTTAACATTTATTTCAAAATGTTTCTATTTTACAGCCGGGTAAACTGAGGTCTATCAAAATTAAGTGACTTGTTTCATGTTACATAGCAAGCTGTCTTGACTGAAGCTAGCTGAAACTCCCGAACTGGAGGCAATTTGAGGGGCACTGTCAGGTATGAAGAAGTATCATTTTTCTTTTGGATCACCGATTGCTCTCTCAACATGGGTTCTGTGTTTCTGACAATGTCTTCCCTGAAGAGTAAGAGGCCTACATTACATAATCTTACTTTATGGCATAAGAATGGGATGGGGTCTAAATCTCAGCATTTGGGGAACTTGATTAGAGGTTACAAGGTCTCCTCCACATCTTACACAGGGAGTCATATGTCCCTTATGCCAGGAAGACTCTTTTTGTCTCATCTGAGTTCCTCGGTAAAAATATCTCATGAGGCGATTAGTCATTCACATGCTAGTATGTTTTAATCCTCTAAAGACATAGCTCATTGAGAGTAAGACTTCAAAGGAATAGAGATGAGAGGTAGGAAGGGTAATGTTCTACTCTCTCATTTCTGGGCTATGAAATCCCATTTATCTTTCAAGAGACCAATGTCATTTCTGCCAGAAAGCACTCTTGTTGTATCTTTTTTGTTAGAGAGATTGCTGCTCCCTCTCATTGCTTCAATAAATAATATCTTTTCTCATGTTCTAGATAATCTCTTCTCATAATCTCTTCTGTAATTTAGTTATTTTGTGTTCATTTTATATTCCTTATATTCCTCTCTGAACCAGGAACCTCTTGAGGGCAGGGGATATTTTTATTCCTTAGCCCCATTAATTGAGGGCTCAGAGAAGGTAAGGTTATCTCCTGGTATCTTAAATCCCTGAAATTTCTGTGAAGTCAGATGCATGTGGCTATGTCCAGTTTTGCACAGGTATCTCTAGCTTCTCAGCTATCTGCCTATAGCAAAGCTTGCATTGAAACAGAGCCTTCCACCTTGCTACTCTCACAGTCTGGTGAGAACCAATGGTGCCCACCCAGAGTGCATTGCCTGCCAACCTGCCCCGGTTTCAGATAGTGCAGGGTGGATTCCCAGCTATGACACATCTACGCTTTGTGACCTTGAACATGTTATGTCATCTCTCTCTTCAGTGTCTCCTTTCATAAAATGGCTGTAATGCTTGCCTTTCATGATGATAGGCCTGAGGACTGGAAGTATTACATTTGCAGTATTTATCACAATATTTTGCACATAGTAATCTCATTAAAAAGTAGTGGTTGTTTTTTTCAGTGAGTTAAAGAGCAAAAAAAAAAAAAAAAAAAAAAAAATGCTTCAGACAGTGTGTGGCATGTAGTAAGGTATCAAGAGCTGTGTGTCAGTGTCATCTTTATTTCTCCTTTTAGGAAAGCAGCAAAATGTAGTTATAAAGAGCAAGAGCTTTGGAATCTGCTTTGGATCAAATCCCATCTCTACTAGTTTCTAGCTAGGGTATCTTGGCAAAATTAGTTAATATTTCTAAGATCAGAGTTCTCATCCCTATGATGGGGTGTAATGCTGCCTTATACAATTATTGCAGTGATTTAAGGGGAAAAAAAGACTTTCAAAAGTTGTGGCAGATGGTGTTCACCAAAGATGGTCACAATAAAATCTCTCATCCGACATGCTCTTCTAAAATCTTAGAACCACAAGCAGTGCTTGCAGTGATAAGCACCTCTGCCTCCTCCGCAACCCCCCTCCCCCATCATGAGTCAGCGGTCTAATTTTCCTCTTCTTGAATCTGGGTTGTCACATGAGAAGCCCACCATGGGGTGAAGAAGTACAGGCCACATGAAGGGGCCACATGTAAGTGTCCTGCCAATGGGCCCCAGCCAACTGCCAGCATCAACTGCGTGGATGTGAAGATGCTTCCAGATGATTTCAGCTGTTGAGCCTTCCCAGGTGGGGCCCCAGATGCTGCGATGGTGGAGTAGAAATTAACTGGTTATGCTGAACCTGCAGAAATTCAGTTGTTTTAAGCTGTGAATTTTGGGAGTGATTTGTTACAAGGCAATAGTTGTTGGAACATGATTCCAATAAACTGTCAGTACCTAGTAAAGACTGGATAAAAGGAAGTAACAGTATTTACTATTGGAGCAATGATTAGAGTTATGACTATTACATGGGGCATGTCTACCCAAGTGGCCATAACTCCTCACCAACAGCCAGAACTCCTCCCCTTGGGGGGTCTGCCATGCCCACCAGCCTCTCAGCCAATGAGAATTCAGCTTGTGAGCCTCTCCACGCCCCTCCACGGTGATTGGGGCAGGGGAGACGGAGCAGTCCCGCGGTTCTGCAGCATCCTGAGTCACAGACTATGGGCAAGCTGTCCGCCCTGTTGCGGTAGCAGGTGCTCAAGTTGCTTTCGTGCGGGACCGGCCGCCTTGCCAGAGAGGGGGCGCCTCGTTAATCTCCTGTCCTCTGCTGCTGTTACTGAGCGGTGGGACAGACAGCGGTCAGCTTCATTGGACACATTCTTTGTTGCAGTTAAGCCAAGCCCTTCAGCTCTTAGAATTGGTTTAAGCTTGATTAACTCCTGAGGAAAAGGAAAATTTGCATTGTGGGGATTGGAGAATAAGATATTTAAGCCGCTCTCTTAAAATAAATGTTTTCCGTCTTATTACTTTGAAAGTTGCTCCCTCTCTCCCTCCGTATCTACCTCTGTCTTCTTTTAGTCCTGCACTCGTGAGCTGTGAACTGCCTTCCTCTCTACTCACCTCCTCTCTCACCTCCTCCTTTTTGTTGTTTGTGCCCTTTCTTTCCTGGTCTCCAAATCCCACCCCCTCTATCCTCACCCATCTCTTCTCTGTCTCTGTCTCAGTTTTCCCTGTCTGCATGGCTCCTCCCAGCTTTGATATCTTTCAATTTTCAGTACTTTCATTCCTGAACCATAAAACGTGACACCAGCATGGTCCCCAGTAGTTACAAAGGGAGGCTAGAATTTCAGAACTTCTGCACTGGCTTTGCTTATATCCTGAGCATCATGGCAAAGAATGTACCCAGCAACGTGTTTCACATCTAATGGGTTGGATCTCCCTTGTTAGCAGAGCTGCACTGTGGGGTTGCTGGTCCATCTATCAGGGCTTACTTACCATGATCTCACCATGGCTGTCCTTTGGAGGACAATTGCAGGACAGTGAACAACAAAGAGATCTGAGGGTGATCCAGCCTCTCTCTGAAGGCTACTGTGTCCTTGGGGAAAAGATCTCTGGCCCCTTCAGCTATGTCACTTTTCCTCTCTGAGTGGGCTCCTCACCCACAAAATGAGATAATGACAGTCATCTGGCCATCCTCAGGGAGTGATTATGAGGCTCCCATGAGTTAATGAATGAGACAGCATTTTGTAAAGTATAAAGTGCTATACAAATTTAAATGATTTTTATTATTGTTGTTATCATGATCATAATTTTTATGTCCCACTAATGCTCATCTTACAACTAACTCATCAGCATTAAGAAGAATAAGCCCTAAGTGGAATGGAATCTTGTTTCTCCCTTGTGCATGAATTTAAGGTGTACTTGTGGGAAATTAATATTAACTGTTTCAAGAGGCCTTTATCAAGACCCTGGCTTCTGCCCTGCCCTGCTCCTTAAAGGCTGGGTGACCTTCCATTTTCAACGAGGCTGGAGAAACCTACAGAGGGGGGCCCCTACAGAGGACTTGCCACTTTTGCTCCACCCTTGTTCCCCGAATACTGCCCAGTTCCTACATTCGACTGCTGTCCTGACTAGCACCAGCTTTGTTCCTTGAAACAGAGCAGCTCCTCTGAGGGGTAACCCAGTGTCACCCAGGACACTGCTGCCGCTCCGGTTCCTTGCCCCTTCCTATACCAGCCTTTGCTTTTTCTGCAACCCTCAGCCTCAGACTCTTGGGCTCCCCTTGTGGCAGGTCCTGTCCAGGCCCGCCTCATCGACTCTCAAGGAGTGTAACTCGGAAGCAACACACTGTGCATTTAGGGAACTTTGGCTACTCTAACCTGTAGATTTCTCCATCCTTGCAGGCTGATAAGAATGCTGACCTAGCCCTGGCTGGTGGCACAATGGATAAGGCATGGACCTGCTAACCCAAAGGTCTCTAGTTCAATTCCCCAGCCAGGGCACATAATCAGGTTGCAAGTCAGGTCTCCAGCCAGGTCTGTAGCTGGAGGCAGATGAAAGGCAACCATATATTGATCTCTCTCTCTCTCTCTCTCTCTCTCTCTCTCAATAATAAATAAAATCTTAAAAAAAAAGAAAGAAAAAAGAAAAAAGAATGCTGACCTCAGGGGCCTCTGGGAAGATGAAGGGAGGCTCTGGGGAATGGCAGTCATCTAACCACTTGTGCTTGGCATGACAGTCCTTTCGTTACTAAAACCAGTTGTCATGACCTTGTTCCAGCCTAAATCAGCATTCTCATCAATTCTCAAACCTGGGTCAAGTCTGTAATTCTTGAATATTGAGGACAGGTTTATAAGAAGGCACAGAGAAAGGGTGGGAAGAACATTCCATCAAGACTTGGACTCCATTCCCTTCTTGGACCTCAGCCAGAAAGGGTGCCACTGTCCCAGTTCTCTGTTCTGGACCCAGCACACTGTCCATTCCTGCTCCTTTCTAGCCCTTTCTCTGCCCTCTGAATCTGGGGGTAGCATTCTACTTATTCTCTCAATCCCAACCCCACTCTGGTTCCCATACCTGCTATATGAGGAGCTATTGTGGCACTTTACAGATGAGGAAACTGAGATCAGGAATCAAATGACTTCTCTAAGGTTTCAGGGCTTTTGGAGTGGTGGAGCCAGAAGGTGAAGCAAAGCAGATGTTCATTCTGTTAGGATACCTTGTCTTTGCTTTGGTTTCACAAAAAAATGCTTAGGGCTTGACCCTTGCCCTCAAGGAATTAGAGCCTGATGGAACAGACAGGCACATAAACAAATACCTTCCTCAAACCTCCTCTTCTGTCGAAGAGGAGGCTGTTAATAATCATACTTGTCAGTGCTTTTCAGAAGTCAGAAACTCCAGAGAGCAAGTACAAAGTGTGGGTATGTGCCACCTCGCCTACTGCCCTGTCTGTGGCAGGAATTGCTCATCCATCTTCCCCAGTGAACCTGGATATGGCTTCAGAATCCTTTCCAACAAAGTATCCAGGTGGCTATGCCTATGGGTTCAGGCTATTCCTGGGTCTTAGATGAAAACTTGAGATTGTTTAGAAAAGGAAACAGGCCCAGAGAAGGGATAGATTTCTTTATTTCACTACGGCATGACAATATCTGAAAGTCCACCAGGATCTGCTTCTCTGAGTAATTGTCTTCTGTCTTGTGCATTAAGGAACCAACATTTATTTACTTCTTCCTCTGCAGTGAACTCTGTGACGTGAACAGAAAATATTGCTGGTGCTACCTTTCATTCTCACAACCACCTGTGATGAAGTCATGATGATTGCCTTCTTGCAGAAGCCAAAACTGAGGCTCAGAAATGCAAATAAGTTGCTCAAGGTCACACAGCCAGGCAGTGATACCTGTGTTCAGGTCCTGCTCACTATAAAGCCTAATTATTATTATTACTTCTTCTTCTAAATTTATTATAAAATTTAGTTAACATTTTAGAAAGGTTTACAGTGAATACAATGCACGCCTTTGTCCCTATTTTCTAGCTAGGACATAAAACATAGCCTGTTTTATTTTTGCAGAACACCCTACTGCCCTTCCTAACACATAAAAAAAGGATTTAATGAAGTAATTGAGCAATATTAAACATTTCTCAATGAAGCCTTCTTCTATTGGAATTTTAAAGTAAATTTCCTTTATAAACTGAAATCATGTCTTTGGGTGGTTCAGAGACTATAGCAAGAGAAGTCTGCAATTCAGGACCTGCTTGGCTGAGGGGTAATTTAATGCCATAGACATAGATCTCTCTTTCTCTCTTTACCTTTAATCAATTTTAACAAGCCAGATGGTCATGGCAAATGGGTCCTCTAGCATCTCCCTTTTCTGCATCTGCTGCTCTGAGGGATTTATTTAAACTTGGTTCCTGGCAACAATCTTTTACCCTCCTATTCTCTGCCATTCCCCACCACCATTTGGGTCACTTTACAGTATTCATAACTATGTTTTCTTTAGCTCCCCAATTGGAATTACCCTTTTCTCTATATAATCTCCCTCAATATTTGCTAACCCTAGAAAATCATACCTCTGCCTTGCACTAGTTATTTATGTATGTAATTTTCCTGTTAGATCCAGTCTTGCTCATCCATAATCTATTTAACAGTAATTACCATAACTGCTAATACTTGACAGTTCCCAAGTACTTTTCTTAGTCATAATATTATTTAATGCCTGCAGTTTCTCTGAGGTATTTTTTTTATTGTATTCAATTTTACAGATATGGCCATGGAGCTGCAGGGAAGTGATATGGCTTGCCCAATGTCACATATCTAAGTTACAATTTTTAAAGTTTAGTATTCCTGTCCTGCAACTAGAATACAGAGTATTCTACATACAACTTTAAAACTGAAATTGGTTATAGTTTTATTAAAACTCCCACCTATCAAGTCTTTAGTCTATACATATTTATTGAGCACTTTTTATGTGCCAGGCACTATACTGGAGTTTTTGGAAATAGCAGTGACTAAGACTAAGAAGGCCCTCTTTTCATGAGACTTAGGGTGAAGTAGAAAGGTAGCAAACAAATAAATAAATAAATAAAATATGGTAGGCTGACTAATGCCTCCCATGGAATATGTCCACTTGCTAATCCTCCAAACCTGTGAAGGTTAATCTACATAACAAAGGGATTTTGCAGATGTGGTGAAGTTATAGATTTTGAGATGGGGTGTTTACCTGGATTATCTGGGTGAGCCAATATCGTAATGAGTCCTTAGAAAGAAGTAATGATGTACACAGGCTGGACTGGTGTGAATGATGATGGAAAGGGGCCAGACAGCAAAGAATAAGGGTACCCTGGGGAATTCAGGGACACAATTTTTCCTCAGAACCTCTGGAAGAAATGCAGTCCTTCTGACTTTCAGAATTATATGTTGCTTTAAGCCACAAAAATTATGATCATGTTACAGTAACAATAGGAAACTAGTACACAAGGTAATTCTAGATTATGATCAGAGCTATAAATAAAACAATTTGATGAAATCATAGCCATAAAAGGGCTATCTGAAGAGAGCATCAGTCAACTAGCACAAGGAAGAGAATTTTGGGGAGAAGGAACAGCAAGTAAAAAGGCTCAGAGGAGGCAATGTGATGAGGAACAAAGACGGGGTCAGTGTGGTTAGACTTAAGTGAAATAAGGTTGGAAAGTTAGTCTGGAGTCAGATTATAGTAGGCCTTTTAGACCATGGCAAAGGATTTGGATTTTGACTAAGAGAAATGGGAAGCTTGTGAAGGACTGTAAAAATGAAAGATAAATAACTGTTGTAGTGTCTAAAGTTTTCTGCACAATGAGGACCCTTTCTTGGGGCATAAGGAAAACATAGCTCGTCAAGACCAACCCATCCTCCCAGTTAGCTCTCTTGTGTTCTTTCAGGTTCTTAGAACATGCTCTGTTTTCAATAGGAATAATAGGTTTTCTTCCTGCCCATGTGCTTCTCCAGTTCATTAGAGAGCAGGTACCCCTGACATAAACCATGAGCAGTGGATATCACTATAAACTTTGGTGTGATGTATTACAGTGAGGGCTGATGTGGAGGAGTGCTTGGTGTGACTAAGTTTAGAAATGCTCTTGTTAAGGCATGGAACCTATTATTTGATGTACTATATACATATTTTGCTTTTTTTTTTTTTTTTTTTTTTTTGCTTCTGTCTTTAGACTGGAAGCTCAGGAACCATCTGTGCTTTTATCCCTATGTTTCTAATGCTTGAACATAGTAGGTGCTCAATAGGCAGTTGTTGAAAGCATGGATGATTGGAGGGAAGGGGTGCCAGTTATTTAGTTTCTTTTTAAAAAGATTTTATCTATTATTTTCAGAGATAGGGGTAGGGAGAGAGGAAGAACGATATCAATGTGTGGTTGCCTTTCACCTGCCTCTAGCTATGGACCTGGATGGAGACCTGGCTTGCAACCTGTTTATATGCCTTGGCTGGGGAATTGAACCAGCAACCTTTGGGTTCACAGGTCAGGGCCTTATCCACTGTGCCACCAGCCAGGGCTATTTAGCTTCCTTTTGGTAGGAACTAGAAACATGAAGAGGACTACTAAGCAATAAAATATAAACATTAAAATAACCTACATTCAATTATTGGTAGATATGTATTTATTGCCATTTTATTGTTCATAGTTTTGATCTTCTTCTTTTTCTTAAATAAGTCCCTTTAACATTTCATATAATAATGATTTGGTGATGATGAAGTCCTTTAGTTTTTTCTTGTCTGGGAAGCTCTTTATCTGCCCTTTGATTCTAAATGATCGCTTTAGTGAATAGACCAATCTTAGTTGCAGGTCCCTGCTTTTCATGACTTTGAATATTTCTTGTTAATTCCTTCTAGCCTGCAAAGTTTCTTTTGAAAAATCAGCTATAGGTAAACCCCCTGTAGGTAACTAACTGCTTTGCTCTTGCTGCTTTTAAGATTCCCTTTATCTTTAACTTTTGGCATTTTAATTATGATGTGTCTTGGAGTGGGCCTCTTTGTATCCATCTTGTTTGGGACTCTCTGTGCTTCCTGGACTTGTATGTTTATTTCCTTCACTAAATTAGGGAAGTTTTTCTTGCATTATTTTTTTCAAGTAGCTTTCTGATTTCTTGCTCTTTCTCTTCTTCTTCTGGTACCTCAATGATGCAAATGTTGGAGTACTTGAAGTTGTCCCAGAGCTGCTTACACTATCCTTGTTTTTTGGATTTTTTGTCTTCTTATTATTCTGATTAGTTATTTTTTGCTTCCTTATTTTCCAAATCATTGACATGATTCTCAGCTTCATCCACTCTACTGTTATTTTCCTATCCAAAGAGCATTTTGATGGTTGCCAATTGGGAGGAAGCATGGGGAAATGGATGAAGAGGTAATGGTGTTAAGAAGTACAAATAAGTAGTTACAGAACATTTGTCAGGATGTAAAGTACAGTATAGGAAATAGAGTGGCCAAAGAACCATACACATGACCCGTAGACATGAACAATGGTGTGGAGATTGCCTAAGGGAGTGGGGTTTGCTAGATGGAGGGGGATAAAGGGGAACAACTGGGACAACGGTAGTAACATAATAAAATATAATTAAAAATAAGAACAACCTACAGTTTGTTCTGCTAAAATGCTTGCTTTTAAAACGGGAATTTGTTCTAATGCAATTTATAGCAGGGAATGATGTAAATGCAATGGACATTTTCCCCATGAAAAACACTAAGTGAATGCCAAAACCCTAGTTGAATGGACCCACTTAAGAATACATAAAATGTATCTGCTCCCTACCTAAACACTCCCACCAGCTACCTTAGTTCACTGATTGTGGTATAAGCCATACCTATTCATATCTGGGTTCCCACTCTGTTCAATTTCAGATAATCCCCCTTTATAGTAACTCATGGTTCTGAGGCTTAAGACAAGCAAACTGCAAGTCTTTCTCAAGGTAATTGCAGAATTTATTATAGTATTTATGCATTAATTTAATATATTGAAAACTGTGCAGCAATTTTTATTAGGTTCTCACTTTATTTTTTTAACTGTTTCATTGATGAACTTTTGGAACATGTACCCTTCTGTCCATTTTCCCTCATAAGCACTGTGGTTTTGTGGTTTTTAGTATGTGATTTTGCATAGCACAGTGATTTTTGAATAGGCACATGGCATTATAGAAGAACTGACTACTTTCTTCTGTCCACAATACCAGGCAAGCAAGAAAACACACACAGTGATTAGCAAGAAATTTAAATCAAACCACTTACACTAAGAATGATTCTTGATCTTCTGATGTATAGGTCAGTTCTCTTATTATTTATTAATCTATTTTCATCCATCCTCCTAGTAATTTATTTATGCTTGAAATATTTATGAAGTGCCTACAATGTGTCAAATCCTGACATAGACCCTGAATATATAAGAGAACAAAATTAGAGTCTTTGGAAGTCTTAGGGGTGGGTGAAAATAATATATAAACAAAAAATAATGAGAGTTGCAGTGTACTGAATGTTTATGTTCCTCCGCACCTGAAAAATTCATATGTTGAAGTTCTTGCTCCCAATGTGTTAGTATTGGACATGAGGTCTTTGGGAGGTGACTAGGTCATAAGGGTGGAGCCTTTAAGAATGGAATTAGTGCCCTTATATAGGGGACCCCAGAGAGGTCCCTTCTCCCTTCTACATGTGAGGGAGCTTCAGAAGATGGGTGACTATGGAACAAGAAATAGTTTCTCACTAGAAACTAAATTTGTCAGTACCTTGATCTTAGACTTCCAAGCCTTCAGGACCATAAGAAATAAATTTTGTTGTTCATAAACCACCCAGTCTATGGTACTTTGTCATAGCAATCTAAGCTCACCAACATTCCAGGCACTATGATCACTTTAAAGGCATTGTTTTATTCTGTCCTTTCAATACTTGGTGGTTATTGCTAAGTGTTACCAAGAAGTCAAGTGGCATTATTATTCTTCCCATGTTCCAGATGAGGATATTGAGGCTAAGCAATGAGTTGCCACTTATTTATAGTCAGCATTTATGCCCAGCCAGTCTGACTTGGGAGCCTGTGCTCTTGAATGATATTTTTGACATCAGCCTCCCTGCCTCTGCTTGATTACCTTCACTGGTGGGGAACAGGCTGCCTTTCAAAGCAGCCTGTTCCATCTGTGGCACTATATCAAAGGTGTGAAGTGCAGTGAAAATATACTTTAACAGCGAGCCTTCGATTTAATTGTGGGGAGAGAATTGAATGAATTGAATTTGCTTAAAAAGTACATTAGGAGGCCACTTCCTTTGTGGATGCAGAGGAAGCTGAGGAACAATCTGAAAGGACATTAAGTTATGCTACCTTGCATAAGATTTTAGTAAGAAACTGTTATTTGGGGTAGAGGAGAGAAACATGAAGAAGGGAGAAAAGAATCCGTGCAACCTGGCAGAATAGCAGCCCCCATGGGGAGCAGGGGCCAGGGAGGAGGTCTGTGAGTGTGGTGGCTATAGGCTTTCAAAGGCCAGGGAGGGAATTATTCCCACTTACATCCTTCTCTGTGCTGTGAGGCAAACCCTTTCCATGTTCCCAGCCTCTCTAAGTCTGTGGCACACCTTGGAGAAGATCGAAGCTGAAGGGTTGTACCCTGGACTAGGCTGACGTGGAGCACACCTGGGTAGAAAGGGCTCCCAGGACATCCCCACTAAGTGATGGGCAATCACTCCTATCTTTCCTTAGTAAGCAGAGGGAAGTGAGAGCCATTGTTGGAAACAGAGGGAATAGAACTGACTGTGCAGCAAAGACCCAAGTTCCAGGGAAATTCAGACAACTAGGAGGGCTCAGGTATAGATGAGGGGCATACAGGTTGATTTTAACGTAATTTTCATAGGAATAGGGAATCCCAGACAGCTTCTGCATTATTGTAGTTAGGAGCCAGGGCTCTCAAGTAGGGACACCCAGATTTGAATTCTGTTTTGGCCATTTAATGGGTGACTTTGAACAGTTTACTTAACCTGCCTGTATCTCAGCTTTCTTCATCTACAACTTAAAGATGACCTGTCCTGCCTTGTGGGGTTATTTTGAGGAATGAACATGTATAAAATATTTAGCGAAATGCCGGGCATAACAATTAATTGATGAATGGTTGTTTTAACAAACTCCAGTGGCATAGTGTAAACACCATAAGCTTTCTGTGTGGTGGGGTCAGGGTTCAAGATCCACTTCCATTACCAACTAGTTCTGTTTACCCGGTCATGTGACTGAACTTCCTTGGCTCTTAGTACGATGGGGAAATAAGACCTGGCTAGCAGGACTATGGGATTAAATGAAATAATAGAACCTACTTAACACTCCCCTGGGCATACACAGGCCAAATGATCATGGCCAAGGTGAATCCATATGGTATCTTTTGTGAATTAGGTTTTAAAGAAAGACACCCCTTCCTTTAGGCAACATGGCTCATAAAAGTTTTAGCCCCACTCACCATTCTGGACTCCAGGCCTTTGTGCTGGGCACAACTGGCTCATCTGTAGGACACTGCCTGCCAGCAATGGATGGCTGTTAGGACTGCTAATTCTTCTGCAATGACTTTCCCCCTTTGTTCTGGCTCAAGACGGTACTATGTTTGGAAGAAAGCACCTAGGCCCCTTCTCATTTCTTTCTCCTGTGCCCAGCTTGTCCTCCTTCTTGTGACTTGGATTCTTCACCCCATTTGCATCCTCCTTCCCTGGCACCCCTTCCACCACCCCAGGATCCTGGTTATCCACACCAGTGCAGCTGGCTTGGAGGTCACTTAGCTAGGAGGCTGGATCAGTGACCTCCCTTTAGGCTGACAGGCTAAGCCTGGGTCCTGGAACATCATCCTTCCAGTTAATCTAGTGCTTTAATTGCTAAGAGCAGTCAGAAGAAAGCAGGTGATCACTGTCCATAAAGGGTGAGTATCCTCGGTGGGGAGCTGGGTTGGCTGAAGAGCCACGGAAGACTATTTTTAGTGCCTGGCCATGGATGTGCCAAAAGAAAATGCCAAGTGGGAAGGCAGCCTGCCTGCAACTTTCAACCCCAACCCTTTGTGGTTTCTCTACCTCCGTGGTGAGGGATCTGGTCCAGGCATTGCTAATGGTAACAGCCATCCTTCTGCTGGAAGCCCAACCAGGGGACCCAGCTCTCACATATTGCCCGTTCTGTAGGCAAGGAAACTGGGCTTCATGTGTATGAGATAAACTTCTTCTGGCCATTCTACAGTAAGTTTTCCCTGAGGCTGTCTTTGTCATTCTTCCTTGGAGCATTTAGTCAGCAGAGTGGTGAGGGGAATGGGCAGACTCCCTGGGTTTGCCCCCCAACTCTCACAGGTATATGAATCAAGACAAGAGACCTACATCTTTTTGTGCCTCAGTTTTTCATCTGTAAAGTGAGGGTGAGAAGAGCACATCCCTAGAGAGAACTAAAGAAGAGAAAGCTCAGGTGGTGGTTAGAGCTGTGCTTGGCACGTGGGAAGCACTTGGTAAATGTGAGCTGTCAGTGCTGTGTCTTCTGTTGCCAGGCCATCCGCTGCCTCTTGATGTGCTTCTAGCAAATCCTCACAACAGCTCAGCAAGGTATTATCAACCCCATTTTGCAGGTGAGGAAATTGAGTCCCAGCAAGATAAATTAAATTCCCAAGGGCATACACCTGGGACAGGGAGGTGATGGGCCTTAAGAGCTGAAGGCTTTGGCCTCCCATGTCCAGCATCTATCTTTCATGTAGGCTGGAGCTTCCTGTGTGCTGTGTCCCCTCGGAATGTGAAGATATTTGATTATGAAGTAATGTATGTGTGATCACTAAGCACCTAAACAGTGCCTAGCAGTTCTTAGGCAGTGATGAAAGCCCAGGCCAAGGAGAAGGGGGTCTTCCTTGCCTTTGACCTTGGACAATTCTCTTCCATACTGGCCCTTGTTTTTTTCATCTGCATAATGGACCAGAGGATGTCTGAGGCCCCTTTCAATTCTGATTTTCTATAAAATGGGGGGTTATAATGCTTGCCCCACTCATTTCCCTTTGGATAGCTGTATCAAATCAGGTAAATATGACTATTTTAAAGAATGAAATGTGGTGGAAGCTTCTAGTCAAGATGGTGGCAAAGGTAAGTGCAGTTCTTGAACCCCCCCCCCCACAATCACATCACAATTACCATTAAATTACAGAACAACCATCTTTGAGAATCACTTGAAATCCAGCTGACCAGAAGTCCTATAACTAAGGATATAAAGAAGTCATGTCAAGACTGGTAGGAGGGGAACAGACTGGTTCCACATGCACCTGTTGTGGTTAAAATTCAAAAGGGATATCTCAGCTGTGGAGGTTCTCCTGAGGAGTGCAGGGTCCCAGCCCCACACTGGGGCCCCCAACTCATGGCTCCGGTGCCAGGGAGAGAAGCTCCCATAACTTCTATGAAGATCAGTGAGAATGGTGGTTGAGTGAGGTGGAGGCTTTTGGAGTCCCAGGTATTTCACCTAAAGAGCCCAGTAAACACAGACTTACTCAGACTCACTTATTTTGAGTGCTAGCTCTGGGGCAGCAGCTGGAAAGGCAAGCCAAATTATCTGGCTTCAGGGTGAGGGTTTTCTCCCAGATAGACATGATGAGAGGCTATTGTTCCTTTGCTGAGCAACCCCCCACAGCCACCTCCGACAGAGCTAGCAGTCAGGTACCATATATGAGTCTCCACTGACCTGACTAACACTGCTTACGCTACTGTCATAATTCCCTGAGACCCTACCTCACCCAACATGTGGGTCTACAAAAGCCTTATCCAATGGCTTTTCCATACAATCAGCCTGACTTGGCTCATGCTGCAGATTCTTTTAAAATCTCTCAAAGGTTGAAAATCCCAAACAACAGCATCTGACCTCAGTGTGCCCCATACATCTTGCTAAGTGGCCCTAGGCATGGAACTATCAACAGAAGACTTCATCTCTCAGCTTGGCCTCTCCCAGGCACCTCTAAACCCAGTATAAGTAGTAGCCAGCAGCAGATCACTTTGTAGTTCATGTCAAGTGGTCCTGGGCACAGGATGCAGCTGACCTTGGCTTGTACCACCTGGGAGGCACCAGGGCCAGTGCACCAAATGGCCAGCCTTAGACCATGCAGCAGAAACACTCAACCACATCCACCAAGAACACATTCAAGGGGTGAACTCGCTGTGCACAGGAGCCTTAGATGCAAGTCCTGCTTCAGCCCCTGCATAGCAGATCCTCTGCTGTGGTTGCAGCCTTGAAGTTCATCAACCTGGAGGTAAATTCCTCCCATTGACATGCCAACAGCAATCAAGACTCAACTATAGCAGAAAGGTGAACATAGCACACATAGGGAGTGTACCTGGAATGCCCAAATTGGGTGACTGTGAGGTTGTACCACTGGGCCCTACAGGACACCTACTATATAATCCACTCTGCTAAGACCAGGAGACATAGCAACTCTATTAATACATAAAAACAAACATAGGGAGGCTGCCAAAATGAAAAGACAAAGAAACATATACAAAATAAGAAAACAGAACAAAACTCCAGAAAAGAACTAAACAAAATGGAGACAAGTAATCTATAAGATGCAGAGTTCAAAGCATTAGCTATAAGGATGCTCAATAATCTCAGTGGAAACTTTAGCAAAGTGATAAGAAACTTGAAAGAGGAGATAGAAAGCATAAGAAAGAATCAGTCATAAATGAAGAATACAATAACTGAAGTAAAGAATACATTATAAGGACTCAGTAGTAGAGTAGAAGAAGATTCCAAATCAGCAATTTGGAAGCAGATAAGGAATCAGGAAAAAACCCAATCAAAAACAACAAAAAGAAAAAGAATCCCCCCAAAATGAGTATAGAGTAAGAAGCCTCTGCTTCAAGTGTACCAATGTTCACATCATAGAGGTGCAAGAAGAGAGAGCAACAAAATGAAAACCTATTTGGAAAAACAATGACATAAAACTTCCTCAATATGATGAAGGAAATAGATATACAAGTCCGGGGATCACAGTGAGTTGCAAACATGGTGAACCCAAAGAAGCTCAAACCAAGATGCATCATAATTAAAATACCAAAGGTTAAAGATAAAGAGAGAATCTTAAAAGCAGAAAGAGAAAGGCAGTTAATTACCTACACAGGAGCACTCATAAGACTGTCAGCTGATGTCTCAACAGAAACTTTGCAGGCCAGAGGGATTGGTATAAATATTCAAAGTGATGTAAAGCAAGGTCCCACAACTAAGATTACTCTACCCAGCAAAGCTCTCATTTAGAATTGAAGGACCAATAAAGAGCTTCCCAGACAGGAAAAAGCTAAAGGAGTTCATCACCAACAAGCCAGTATATTGTGAAATGTTAAAGGGTCTGTGTGGAGAAAAGGGAACCTAGTGCACTATTGGTGGGCATGCAAAACTGGTGCAGCCACTATAGAAAATAGTTTGGCATTTCCTCAAAAAACTAAAAATGGAACTGCCTTTTGATCCAGCAATTCCGCTGCTGGGATTATACTCAAAGGACCCTGAAACACAAATTCAGAAGAACCTATGCATCCCTATGTTCCTAGCAGCACTATTTATAATAGCCAAGTGCTAGAAACAGCCTAAATGCCCATCAGTAAATGAGTGGGTCAAATAGCTATGGTTCATTTACACAATGGAATACTACACAGCGGAAAGAAAGAAGGAACTCCTATCTTTTGAGATAGCATGGATGGAACTGAAGAGTATTATGCTTAGTAAAATAAACCAGTCAGAGAAAAACAAATACCATATAATCTCACCTCACATAGGAACTTAATGAACAAATCAAACAAATGAACAAAGTAGAACAAGAGGCAGGGAACAAGGAACAGACTGATAATGACCAGAGAGGAGGGGGAGAAGGGAGGAAAGAAGGGAAGGGCCTAGTCAAGGAACTAGTATAAATGTCCCATGGACATGGTCAATAGGGCAAAAATTGACTATGGGAGAGGTAGGAGGTGAGCGGGGCAGGGAGGAGCAATGAGGGGAAAATGGGACAACTGTAATAGAACAACAAAAAAATGAAGTAATAAACACTGATGTATTGGTTTGAACATGCAAAAAGGAAAAAAGGTAAAAAATGTGAATAATAAAATGACAATAAATACATATCTAAAAAAGAATAACATTTAGAGTACAAAGTTGGTAAGGGCTAATTTTAGTAGAGACCCAGTCATCATGTGGTACTAACCAAATCCACATTTCTGAACTTTTGATTATATCCTCCCACTGACTCTAACAGTGATGCTGTGGCTTGGGCATAGCAGTCTCATTTTATGGTTGAAGAAGTTGTGCCTCAGAAAGGCTAATATACTTGCCCAAGAGCACAGAGCTAGTGAGAGGAGGGCCCAGATTCAGTTCAGAATCTGTAAGAGCTGGTGCTGACTGCTCAAAGGCAAGGCCGAGACCAAAGCAAACTTACTTAGAGGGATACAATAGAGTGAGAGGCAATGCAAAACCAAATGAAAATTCCCAGCTCTTACAGTTGCAGCTAGCCAGGGACAAGGTATACCTAAAATGTGGAAAGGAAATGGAAGGGTGAAATGAACTGTGAGCCACTCCTGGGGAATCAGAGCTGTGGGCAGAAGCTTTGGGCCAGGTCAAGATGAGGCCTGATGTGGAGAGTCTACTGGCCAGTCTTAGTTGTGGACGCAGGTAGGCAGATGGAGCCATGCCCTGCCCCCTGCCAGGGCATCTACGGGTAGCAAAGGGCATGTGAGTCAGTGTTACCCCATGGGATTTTAATTATATTAAAATAACTATTAAAGGCCCCACAAGAGAAAAGAGTATAGAGAAAAAAAAAAGACTAGACAATCATTATATATATATTAAAATAAATAAAAGGCCTAAATAAAACTATCTTTATTAATATTTCTGTACTAGTGATAAGACAGATGGATTGGAATTAGATATGAAAAAATTTAATATTCTACAAAGGAAACTCTAGGGAGACCCGGGGAGTTATGAAGGTCATTTCTCATTAAGGGTGAACCCTTTTATTCTTTTATTCCTTCTTCCCCTGTCTTTCTCCTTACCACGCTAAGCCTCTGACACAGCCAGCAGTTCCCCACTCCTTTTGTGTGGTGGAGACAGGCTATGACACTGAATGTGTGCCCCCACTTCTCAGTTGGTCAGTGCAAGGCTATTCTTAGCTCTGCCAAACAACTAATGGGATAGCTGTCCATTCTTGGGTGGTGGTGCTTTAATTGTTTTTTTTTTTTTTCCCCCCACAGTCTCTTCAGCTGCTCTGGAATATAAGCAGCATATTAATTTGCATCTCCTGGACAACTAGGACAGGGGATAATACTTATCTCTTGATTTGGGCTACAGAAGAAACAAAGATTCCTGAATTTCAGAGGCAGCAGGCACATTGGGAAGACTGTGTGTTTGAGGTAGACCTGAATTTTTAAGACAGAGGTGCCTTGGTTGTAAAATGTGCATCATAACATGGAGGTTGTGCTGCTGTCTACCAAGTGCCTGTGACAGGACCTGAAACATTCATGGAAGAAAGATTTGTTCAAAGTGAGATAACATTGATGCAGTTAGGACTAGAGCAATTTTTTTGTTGAATGCGTGAGACAGCACAATGTGGAGTTTCAGCAGATGGGATTGTTATTGGGGAGTTTTATGAATTAAATTATGTCCCCCACAATAAACGTTGGAGTCCTAATTACTAGTATCTCCGAATGTGACCTTATTTGGAGACAGGCTCTTTAGAGAGGTAATCAACTTAAATGAGGTCATTAGTGGGGGCTCTAATCCAAAGAGACGGGTGTCTTTATAAAAAGGGGAAATTTAAAAGAAGGCCATGAAAATGAATGCAGAGATCATCGAGATGTATATACAAGTGAAAGAATGCCAAGGATCACCAACAAACCACTGGAAGCTACGCGAGAGGCAGGGAGAGATTCTCCCTCAGGAGGAACCAGCTCTGCTGACATCTTGGCTTTGACTTCTACCTCCAGATCATTGAGACAATAGATTTCTATTGTTTAAACCACCCAGACTGTGGTATTTTGTTAGGGCAGCCCTAGAAAGCAAAGCCAGGAAGCCTTAGTGAAATTATATACTTAGTAGGTCCCCGGCTTTGGTCTGGCATGGAGCAAAAGCTTAATAAATGCTTCTAAAATGAATCAGTGAGATAGCAGAGGAAACGCCTCACGCAGTAACTGATATGTAGTAGTTGCTCATTAATACTCATTAAATGAATGCATGAGTAAGGCTATACATAAAGCATTTAACCCAGAGATTGGCATATGGGCAGACGTTCAGTGAGTATTTACTAGTTGGATGGTCATTGGAGCTAACATTTCTATATAATGTATTATGATCCAGGCAGTGCTTTAAGTGATTGACATGTATGTAATTCCCATTTGATGCTTACAACAACCCCTTTATTACTTTGTAAAGATCAGAAATCAGGTGCAGAGAGGTCAAATAACTTTCTTGAATTCACCCAGCGAGTAAGTGGTAGACTTAGTTTTTCATTTAGAACCAGAATCTCTACTCTTAACCACTGACTGGCACATAGTAGGCACTCCATTTTAAATAGTAAGTGGATGAGAATACCTGTGAAAAACAGGAAGCCCAGGGTCCCACCCCTGATGGCCTCTCAGCAGAAAGGTGACCATGGTTTCCGTCCTCCCTAGACCTTTGGGATTTCTTCATACTCCTCAAGGTCTGCATGGCAGCTGCCTGGGCCCAGCCAGAATTAGTGGGGCCCCTCATATGTCAGTCACTGCCCTGACTCCCACGCCTTCTACTGGTTTTAGAGGAAGCCAACTTGATGCTAAAAGGGGCAGTAGAGCCCAGAAGGCATCACTGTCTTGCTGAAAGCAGGGCGATTTGTCTGTCAGGGGGATGACTGCATAGTGTCCCATCTCCTCCCCATAACTCAATCTGAACCAAGTGCAGAGCACCAGCCTGGCACCCCACACTGCAGGGCCCCACTGACCATTTGCAGGCTTTCCGGAGTGCTGCTGGGCTGGGCCTGTTACCAGGAATGGCAGTGACTTAACGATGTCACAGGCCAGAGCCCTCTACCCTGATCACTGCTCTTGGCCACAGGTTTAATTATTTAAACACATTTTCTATTTTATGACTGTACCCTCAGGTCAGGCAGAAGAAAGACTTAGGAGAAAGAAAATTGCTGTTTGAAAGATTAACTTGAAATATGCAAGGACAAAGTACAGGAAATAATAAAAAATCCCAAGTCTGAGTATGGTGTTCAAGGCCCTTCCGAATTTCCTGCATTTTACCAGTCCCGACTCTTGGCACTACCTTCTCCTTCCTCAGCAAATAACACATTTCTGCCTCACTGTAGAACAAAGGAATTCTTCATCATCCTTGCAAATTTTCAGTTTTGCTTCTGCTAGTCAGCCTGTTTATACTGTGGACATGGTTCTCTCTCTCTCTCTCTCTCTCATTCTTGCCAAGTCCCTGGCACTGTGGTAGGGCTGGGGATACACTAATGAGCAAAATATATGCAATCCCTTCCCTCATGGAGTTTCCAATCTATGGCAGGAGACTTCCTTACCTCATCTCTTGAAGACTCAGTACTTCCATGTGGTCCAACTAAAATGCTGCTCTCTCTAACTTCCCTGAACTTCCAGGTGAAATTAATCACGTTTAAGGCACTTTGTAGTTGCCTTTATTCACTGTCTGTGAACTTGCTGCTCTCTCTCTTTAAACTCCTTGAGATTAGGGACTGTCAAATTTTATTTCTAGCTACCCAGAATAGAAAAGGCCATTGGGAGACAACTTTACATCTTTTCTCTGACAAAGAGGAACTCCTTGTGTGTTTTCTCTACTCTGACATTTTCTGGTTAGTTTTACTTTTTTGTTGTTGTTGTTCTTTCACTCCAATCATTCATTCATTCAGCATATAGTTATTGAGCTCCACTATGTATGAAGTCCTTTTCTAGGTGCTGGGGATATGCTGATAAGATAGAAAAGGCCTCTGTCCTTGGTGTGCCCACATTCTGGTTGTGCAGACTGCTGTTCCATAGTTCTTCAGATGTCTGTCTCAGATGGCTCTGGGTGGCCATCAGCCCTTGGACAACTAGGCTGGGCATGGTGGGGGGGCACCCTAAATCTCAGGTTAAGAGGTGTCTATCTTTCCTTGTGTGGCTCAGAGGACCCAGCTGGAGAAAATTAATGTTAGCAATCTCCCTCTTCTAAGTGTTCCACCTCTATGGAAACTGGGGACACCAAAGTCCAAGGCTATTAAAATAATAATGCAAATAATCCATATTTTTCATCTTAAAAGCACTTCTGGAACATCCAATTAATCTTTCCAGTCCGGTTGAATGTAGGCAAGTATACGTTTTTGCCTATAGAAGAAGAAACTGGGACATAAGGTGATTAAACTCCTGGCTGGAGGCTATAGAAAAGGAAGGTTTCAAGCAAGGATTTGATTCATCAGTCATCTAGTTATTTGGAACAATAGCAGACTCAGAGGCCCGGGTCCCTGGGTAGCTGCTAGGGAGTGAAGTCAACCTGCTTTGGCAGGACAGGGCAGCTGGGCAGTGAAGAGTCGCAGCTTTGCAGACGCACAGTCCTGGCTTTGGCCCCTGGGCCCGCCACGCACAGTCAAGTGACCTCCGGCAAATATCTCAAGCTTTATGACTTCTAGTTTCCTCATCTATAAAATGGAGATAATAACTTTGTTGCAGGGTCTGGAGGGTGAAAAATAAATATTATGTTTGTAGAGCTCTTGGAATGGTGCAGAACAACCGTTTTTGTTTTTGTTTTGTTTTTTTTTTTGTACATATATTGAGACAGAAGCTTTTGAAGCAGTGTTTAGAGCTGCTAATCACCATATCATCATCGTCACCCACCTTTTGGGCACTTGGTATATTTGAGACATAAGGTTGTCTTTGCATAGTTATATTAACTGCTTGGTGTCTTTTTGTTAGTATAAAGTAGTCACCACACCAAGGTCATGTCATTCATCTGATTTCATTCTCCATGAACAAATGCCAAGCCTCTGTGCTTGGCCTCTGTGAGGATTACAGAATTGCCTTGCATGTGGTCCTGCCCCTCCCTTTGCTACCTGGTTAGAGTTATGATGCCCTGAGTCCATGCCCCTAACTTCACCCAGGTGCTGGTTACTCGGTAGCCTTCATGTCATTAGCAGGGAGAGCTACAATTAGTCTTGCTATAAATAGCTGATGTTCTAGATGGTGCCCAGTAGGTAACATATATCCTTTTGCTTAATCCTCATGGCAAGAACAACTCTCACTCCGCTTCAGATGAGCAGAGAGAGAAGTCATTTCTTGCAAAACCCCAGAGCCAAGTCCCAGTTGGCCAGTTTTGAGGGAGGTGTGGCTGAGAGGAGATTTGTGTCTGAAGAAAGGATAGAGAGAAATAAATTAAAGCCAAATTCATAACCCATTTCATAGGCACTTGTTGTGTGGTCTTCAGGTTGTTGCCAAATTATCTGTGTGACTTTAGCAGACCACTAATTTTAACAGGATCTCTGTTTCTGGCCCAGGGTATGTTAGGCATTGTGATGGTTATACAGTAGTAGAGGGTTCCTTTTTTTTTTTTTTTTTTTAAATTATTATTTTTTGCAAAGATTTATTGAGACAAAAGCATTGGGATTGGACATGGTACTTATAGCTGCTAATAATCATTATTATCATCATCATTGCCATCCAACATCTTTGGACCACTTGTTATATTCCAGGTATAAAGATGTTTGACACAGACCATCCATTTAATTCTCACAAAATCTCTATGAAATAGGTATTATTTTTTCCATCTAGAGATAAGAAAACTGAGTGTGCAAACAGCTCACAGAGATTGAGGTCACAGAGCCTGTGACTAAGGGTCTGGGGTTTAATGCATGCAGGGTAGTGTACACAGGAGGGCTGCAGCCACTCTGTTAGGGCCTTTTAGAGGAGCCTCCTGCCCCATTTCCTCCCTGGGGCTCTAGTCAGCTTCTTCCTCTGGCACGAACAAGAATTAATAGCTCTGAAGTTGGAAATGTCACTACCTGGTTTCCAGGCTTTTACAGGGCTGTGTCGGGGGGGACACTTAACCTCTGTCTGCACCTCCATTTCCTCATCGTTAACATGTGCCCACCTCCTGGGGGTGTGTCTGTATTATTAATGAGGGTGGGGTGATCTGAGCACACTGCACTAAGATTCATGACAAAAGGAAAGCACGATTAATCTGGAGAGCCACTCGACAGAGCCACATGGAGCTGAAGGACACAGGGACCCTCTCTTGTACAGGGCCTTGACATGAGTGCTTTCACACCACGGTCACATTTGATCCTCGCAAACACCCTGCCTGGCAGGCTGCATTTGAGATGGTGTAAGGCTGTCAGAGCCACAGAAACCCACAAAACAGTAGGAGGGAAAGAGAGAATTTGGGCCAGGGACAAACATGTGGCACAGAACTGCTAGCTCACCAATACCAGGACTGTACCAATTTCCTAGCCTCCCTTGCAGCTAGGTGTGTCCATATGCCTCAGTCACCCAGTGGCAGGTGGTGGGTGGGGTGTGTGCCACTGCATACCTGGTTCCTGGACAGCTCCCGTTTGTGATGGTCTTTCTGGCTGCTGGAAGACTTAAAGGGGCAGGGAGCTACAAGACGGAAGGAGCCTGGGTCCCTAAATGGTAGCTGAGTTTGTTGCCTTGCCAACTGAGAATAACTTGTGATGTGGAAAGTGCTAATTACTTTACCATATCAAGTCACAAGATTTGAGGGTTTACCTAGCATTTTTTTGCCTAGCAAATAGTCCAAATAATGTGACTTTTATAGTCTTCGTAGTTTTCCAATCACTTTCATGTAGGTTATAATTGGAGGATCTTTGGGGAGCCTTTGTGGTTTTAGTATCACAAAATACTTGTATGTTTTGGGAGAAAATTATTTGTCTTCAAACCTACAGGTGTCTCATGGGTTGAACATCTTTTTTTTCTGATAGCCTGTCTGCTAAAAAGCTCACAGAATTTGTGGTCCTGTGACCAGGATTGCGTGACATGCTGTTTGAGTACCAACTTCACTACTGGCACTATCATACTTTCTCCAAACCTCAGTTGTCCCATCTGTAGCATGGGGGCAGAGAGTGGGGCCTACTGGACTGGGTTGTTCTATCTGCCTATGTAGCTCACATCAAGCTCTGCTCCAGAGACATTTTCCAAAGCCTGAGCCCGGAGTGTGAAATGTGGAGGTAGAGTTAGAGACAACCACTCCCACGTTTTGCTCAGAGCTTCTCGAACTGCTAGGGGTTGCCAGCGGTGTGCCAGAAGGTGGGCAGAGCCATGGAATAAATGGGGCACATTTTTGCTGTAAATGTACAAAAACAAAACTTCCCAATTTTTGATGTGGCATCTGCATAGACAATCTCAGACAATGTTTTCTTTCCATGATACCCAACCTGGAGGTCTCCCTACCTCACAAAAACACCTAAGTGGAACATTTTCATATATACTAGAGAAAGGACTGCTCTGCTTGGCTAGGATCAAAGCACTGCCAGCTGCACCCCCTTGCTCGGGCTGCCCTGGTACCCACACTGCCCCCACTTCCAGGGTGCTCTGCAGGACGAAGGCTGAGCCTTTCACCACACTCCCTAAGAGCAGCCTGCACATTTTCTTTGCTCACTTGCACATCACCCTCCAATCTGTAGGAAGTGCCCCACATTAGGTACTACTCTCTGACTTCTATCTGGGAGAAGCTTGTCCTAGGCCAGAGAGGGGTCATTTGCTCTCCTGCTGTGATAAAAGGCCAGGTGGAAGCTATCAGATTGCTCCTTTTGCCAGGGCAGCCCAAAGCCCCAGTGCCGGGTATTGGATCCGTTGGTTTTCTCCTATTTCTTTAAGCACCTTATTTTTTCCCTTTTCCTCTGCCCCCTTTTTAAATTTTTCATTAATTTATTATGAAAGCCCATTTTGGGTAACTTTAATTCTTTCTAGAGTGAAGCAGCATCTAAGTCAATTCAAGAAATTATATAATGCCCATGGGGCCAGCCTTGTTAAAGTGATAAGTGGGCCACATTTTTTCTTTATGCCACTGCCTCACTGGCCAGGGCACAGAGCCATTCCTCACCCCTCGGCTCCTCTGTAACCCTCCCACCTTCTTTCCTGCCTCCCAGCCTTTCTTATATTGACAAACAATCCTGGCAAAGCTGCAAAGTAAAATAAACTAGTAGCTTCGATCACGCAAAGACATTCAAGGCTCTACTTTAATGTCAACTTTGGAACACACCAGAGGTGGTGCGGAGCGATCAGGCTAAAGCATTGCCAATGGGAGCTCCCCAGAGAGGATTTGCAGGGAAACCCCCTGCGTGGGATTCCCTCGTGGTGAGAGGACAGCAGGAGAGGGCTGGCTATGGAAACAGATGGGTTAAGGAAGGACAGAGCGGGGTCAGGTGTGCTGGCAGTGTTGGGGCTGGCTGAGTTGCTGGCAGAGTTGGCGGGCTGGTGTTGCTATTTTTAAATGGGTTGAGAAAAATAGGCTTTTTACCCTGCGTGTTGAAGTTTTAAAAAGTGTAATATTGGAAATGTGTGCTTTAAATAAGGCCACTGGAATCAGAGCCCAGGGACTGAAGCCTCCGCCACCAAATATTAAAAATCACTTAAAAGATCCATTTGTGAGCTTTAAATGCTTTTAATCTACATATATGTTTGAAAGCTCTCACTCTCTTCCGATTTCTATTTTTGGGTGTAATGTCTGCTGCTCGCTTTCCAACTGTGACATCTCGTGGGTATGTGTACATGTGTGTTTGTGTGTGTGTGTGTGTGTTTCGGGAATGATCATAACTCATTTTGACCAGGTTCACTGTCAGACCACCTCTTCCTCAGTGATCAGAGGCCCAGGATAGCCAATTAGGGGCCGGACATAACTGCTACAGGGGCAGCCCTGACGAATTCTGTTGGTCCCATTCATTTGCAGGAAATGATTCTTGCCTGGGTTCAGGAGACAATGAATGCAGAACCCACTGCATTCAGTGCTTGGGGACTGACAGCCTGTTATGTACTGAAGGGAGTTCTGCATCATCCTTTTAGTTCAACCCCTTAAGCACAGAGAGGGGAAAACTGGAGTCCAGAGACTATCCAAAAGGTCACAGAGCCTGCAAGAGGCACTGCTAGTACCGCGATCCAGGATTTTAGAGTTTGAGCCTAGAAAGAGGCACGTGAGATATCAGATTTATTGAGTGTTTACTATGTGCCAGGCTCTGCCTTAGGTATTTCACTACTAATACCACGACTGCTCCCAGCATCAGCTGTTGCTTGTTAAACACCTGCTAACTTGCTAGGTACTATGCTAAGTATTCATACATTTTGTCTAAGCCTTATGTGACTCATGAGGCAGGTATTATTCCACTTTTTTCAGATGACTAATCTGCCTAGAATAGCTAACTAACGCAAGGACACAGCTAGGAAATGTGAGAACTGCGGTAGGAGTGAACCCACGTCTGTTGGACTCCAAACCCCTGTTCTTTCCTGAGTCTTGATGCTTTTCCCTTGGCAAAGTCCTCATGCAGCTAGTCCAGCCTTTTCGAAGTCCTATGGTAGGCCTTTGCAGTTTGAGGTGGGGGTAAAAGATGTTTCTTTCTGAGATGTTTTATCTTCTTTCCTTCTCCTCTGCACTGCCTGACTGAGATGCACGAACTTTGGGGGGATGTGAGAGGCAGGATGAAGAGTTCAGTTCCTGCTGCGATTCCACGTGCCATGAGACCATGCAAGTTCTCTGGCTCTCTGCACCTCATGTTCCTCCTCTTTTAAAGTAAAAATAATAATGTCTATGTGTGAAGGTCATGGATTTGTCTGACTCATAGATGCTTAGGAAATGAAATTGCTAAGCTACTGTATCCCTGGCTACTTCTGGAAAAGCTTGCTCTTAGTCTATGGAGAGTTCAAAGTCCCTCGAAGGTCCCTCTGCCCCTGCATGTGACCTTGCGCCGTGACCTTGCGCCTGGATGTCTGGAAGGGCAGGGCTGAGTGAGTATGTCTGTGGGGCCATTCAGGGCCACGAATCATTGGCAAAGGTGGAAACCACTGAGTTCACCAGACTCATCTCCTGGTTTGTGATTCCCACCCTTGAGACAAAGCGATGACAAAGATTCTCATTTGTTCAGTATGTGCTATGGAGAAGAAAAATGTCCCCAAACTATGACTTGGAAGGGGGAGGAGTTTCCAGAGGTGGGCACCACAGCTTCCTGCAGGCACTGTGCTTTGCTGGTGGAAACCTTTAGGGTGCAGGTAAGTGTGCATGTGGGCTTCATCTCAGTTTGAGTTATTCCATTCACATGGAAGTTCTCTAGGTCTCTCAGGAAGCTAGAGGCTTGGCCTGTTTTAGCCTGATCTGTTGGAGGTGCGGGCAGGTGCAGTTGCTCCAGTGGCCACGAGGAACACAGATGGCCAATGTAGTGGTTCTAAATCTTGGCTGTCCTCAGAACCTGGGGGCTTATAAAACCCCCTGCAGAGTTCTAGACCTCACCTCTAGAGAGCTTGATAAGAAGGTCCTGGGTGAGATCCGGGTATCTGTATTCTTAAAGGCTTGCCCTGAATTCTTGCTGGGGAGCCAGGTTAGGAGCTATTGGAATGGTGCCGGGTCACGATGTACAAACCACACCTAAGCTTGAGATCCTTCCACCAAGGACCTGTTAGAGACCAGCAGCTTTGTGCAACATCTCATTTGCTTGTCAGAGCCCCGTCTCCCTCAGAGAGAAGAAAACAGGCTTTGAGAGGCTGCCCAGCCAGGCAGGGTCTCACCCTGGGTCAGTGCATTTTCCCCAACCCTGCCTCATCCACAGACCCAAGGTTATGAGGTATCATGGCACTGCTAATCCCTGAGAGCCAGTTGGGACACACCCTTCCTAGAAATAATGGTCATTTGCTTAAAAAAGTAAATTACAGCTGGTGCATTTCTGTCTGCAACAGTCAAAAATAATTTTTCTTCCTTGTGCTCAAGAACCCCAATTATGATTCAATTAAATTCCAATTAACTATGCTTTGATGGCATTTCTGTTATATAAACAATAAATGTATTAGCCAAGCATAATGTGTTTTGACTATAGTTCTGATGCTAATAAGGAGGCTGTTTGGTGGCTATGATCGATCTCATACTTCATTCTACAATGGTAAAGAAAGGGAGAAAAAAAGGATGAGGCAACTGCACTGAGAAACTGCACACGTGATTTAGGGTGGGGAGCCGCCAGCACATACGTGGTATTTACAGTTTTTCTGTCACAGCTGCTGTCTGGGAGGTTGTTGGTGTGAGTGTGGGCAGGTGCCAATGGATATTCCAACTTTTGGGGTGGTTTTCTGGGCTGGGGTTGTGTGGGGGTGAGACGTGAAGATGGAGCTGACTATACCCCTTGCTTGTGGGAGTGTGGAGGTCTCTCCCTACCAATTAGTGACAACGATGTCCCTCTCATCTCTGGGCTCTCTCATAGTATGAGTAACCTATAGCCTATCCTTCAGCTCCTGACCCCTGCTCTCCTGGTCTCCAGCTGCACACATCTTTCAGATGTCTAATACCCCACCCACCTATCCCTGACACGTTGGCACAGTCACTGATGCTGTCCTCGGGTCCCACGGCACCCAGGCAACTTTCCATCCCTGCAGGAAGCGACTGACCTGAGCAAGCCCCACCCCTGACATTGGCTGCACAGCCATTAATTATTCTTTCACCAACTCCCTGAGGTAGGTGTCCATCCCTGTTTCCACTTTTAGCAAAGCTTCCAATCCTGCTGGTGGGGTTCTTGGCTTACCCTCACCCAATAAGAAGCTGGACTGAGGAGAAGAGAGGATTAAGCCAAGTGCTGGGCTTCTCCCTAATTGCCCCATGTTTGGAGAGAAGCAGAGAAAGCTGTGGGCCGGCCGGCCAGAGAAAAGCCTCCTGTCCCCTTTTCACTCTCACCAGGGTCTGAGGATGAAGTCAAAGCAGGATGTCTGCCCAGCCCAAGGTTTCCCTAGCACACTACATTCACACTGTGAAACTGGCGATGGGGTGCTGAGACCACCGAAAAGCGCCTCCTGGTGCAACACCACAGCTGTTCAAGTAGAGCTGAAGAAGAGGAACAGCTAACTGCCAGATATAATGGGAGTGGAGAAAATACAGCAACACTGCATTGAATGACAAAGAAATAGAAAGTCTTGGGAAAAAAAAAAAAGAAACAGAAAATCTAGTCAGGATTGGTCAAGCTAAGCATAACAAAGAGAAGAAACCCAAGTAGCAACTATGAAACCGTATTTGAGTTCCCACCCAACCCTGCAAGGAAGAAAGAAAAAAAGAAAAAAAAGAAGAGAAACATATAAAAGAAAGGCTACTGCTTGCAGAAGACCAATGAAAAACCTACTCTGGAAGAAAATAAATCTCAAGGAAAAAGAAAACTTCCCACGTGTGTTTGGCACCACAGAGGAACCTAAGGATCTGAATCCAGTGAAACCAGAGCTCCAACAATGAGAAGTTAGATGACAGTGCAGCATAATGAGATTAAAAGGGAGTTTACAATATTAAGGAAATCGAGAAGTCAAACAACAGTATTATAGAAATCATAAATTATAAACAAAAAGCTTAATAGGACAGCTGAAAATTGTACTTCTGACACGGAGAAGAGGTTTGCTGTAAAAATGGTGAAAGCAGAGGAAAAGGACAGCAATGGAGGAAGTTAGAAAGCAGGTGATACACATGAAGAGCAAAGCTGATGTAAAAAACAAGGATACTTGGTGTCTCTGCAAAAGAGACATGTGAAACAGAACATACATTTCATTTGGTTATCTAAGGGTGAACCATAGTCCAGGAATAAAAATTGAGTCAGAATAATAAATAAGAGAGAATATCTTGTTTCTACCAAATTTGAATAACGAAGAAATGACTCCTCTGGCATCTAAACAGAGAGGAACAAACCGACTTCAAGGAGGGAAAGTAAGTGAACCCCAAACTTCTCCACAGGGGCTTGATGCCGAAGGTGACAGAGCAATGTCTGAAGAGTTCTGAGGAAGTGACGAAGAGGCTAAATGTAATCACCTCTGGCACATTATTGGGGGTGTGGAAAGACCAAAGTGGACGTTTGGAGATAGAACATAGGGACTCAGCAGCCATGAGCCCTTCCAGAGAAACTGCTTAGGGGAAACCCAGCCATTGAAGGCGTGAATGGCGATGAGGCAGCAGGGAAGCCGGTGTCATCCACCAGGCAGAGGACAGTGAAGCAATGTCTGCAGGACCCAAGGGGAAAAGTGGAACCCGTGGATGTTATGTCAGTCAAATTGCAACAAAGGAGTCGGGTAGCTTCAAACTTTTAGAAAGGTAGAGATCATGAAGGTTGACTCATCTGTTTAAAAATAAAAATAAAAAAACTGAACTGATCCGCGGAACTCTAGAATGAAGATGCTTTGGTGAAAGGGACTATAGGTTAGCATCAAATACTTAAATATAGCAAAAATAAAACAAAGACCAAAGAATTACAGGAATTATATAACATACTTAAAAATGTTATAATGTTGACAATATGAAATTATCAATACACCTAAAAACTGGGAAATAAGTCAGGGAAGGAGGGTGGTTTTTACAAGTCCTAGTTTTCTAATCTTTCACAGCAAAAGTCAGTCAATATTGTCTAAAATTAGATCATGGTTAAAGAATATCATAATTTAAACTACTTAAGATTTTTTTCAGAATATTTTATCTTAAGAGGTATTTATTTTTTAAAAAAGAATTTATTTATTATTTTTAGAGAGAGGCGAAGGGAGAGAGGCAGAGAGGGAGAGAGATATCAATGCATGGTTGCCTTTCACCTGCCTCCAGCTACTGACCTGGCTGGAGACCTGGCTTGCAACCTGGCCATGTGCCCTGGCTGGGAACTGAATCAGTGACCTCTGGGTTCGTAGGCCAGTGCCATATCCACTGTACCACCCAGCCAGGGACTTATTTTATTTATATATTTGTTATGGTTGAATTGTGCCTCCCCACCCTCCTGCAAGTAGATACATTAGAGTTCTAACTCCTTGTGATTGTTATATTCATTGAGTGGCCTCCAACTCCTGGTGACCCTAAGAGTGACGCCAACCATGTCCTGTCCTCAACAGCCCTGCTCAGCTCCTGTAGACTCATCCCTGTGGCTTCTTTTATGGAGTCAATCTACCTTGTGTCTGGTGTTTTTTCCTGCTGCCCAGAACTTCAGGATGTGACCCCATTTTGAAATAGGGCCTTTACAGAGGTAATCAAGTTCAAATGAGGTCATTAGGGTGGGCCCTAATCCAATATCATTGGTATCCTTATAAAAAGCAGAAATATCATTTTGTATTAACTATGTTCAATGCCAGTTGGGTCCTGGAAATATCAGGGGAAACATATAAAGTATAGGATTATCTAACTACTATGCTCTCTACCTGAAACTTACACAAAATAATGCGGAATATAAACTGTAATTTAAAAAAAGGAGGGAAATTTGGACGCAAGGACCAAATTTGCACCCACAGAGATGATGGCCATCCATAAATCAAGGTACACCTGAGGCTACCAGAAGCTGGGAGAGAGACTTGGAACACATCTTTCACTGGCATTTCCTGAGAGAGCATGTCCTGCTGACACTTCTTGACCTTGGTCTTGAACTTCTGACCTCTGGAACTCTGAGACAATAAAATCCTGTTGTGCCACCTAATTTGTGGTAGTTGTTACAGCAGCCCTAGGAAACTAATACAAGATTTTTGAAAGTATTTTCTTATATAAACTTTCTTGTGGCAAAGAAACATTCATGATTTCCCAGTTTTACTTCAATGACTGTTTTTTTCCGTACATTGAGTAAATAGAATGGTTTGTTTGCTTATAATAGCAACATAGGAGATTATATTATGAAATTATTTTCATGTATGGAAACACCAAGGAAACTTACCTACCCATATTTGTGTCTGCCAGTTCAGAAATGTACCTGAAATGTGGTCACTTTATTTTAATGCTGGTTATTACTAGGCAGTAAGGTTTTAGTTGATGTTTTGCATTTTTTTTTTTTTTTTTTTGGTATTTGTTACTGTTTAAAGTGTTTTTTAATTAACTCAAGCACTTTTTTAAAAATCCTAATTCTGCAATGAAAAATTATTGTTTGGTCCATGTCCACCTATTTTGTAAAAGTTATGGAATTTTTGAGTTTGAATATTTTTTTAAAAGATTTTATTCATTCTTTTCAGAGAGAGGGGTAGGGAGGGAGGAAGAAAGGGAGAGCAACATCAATGGCTGTCTTTCACCTGCCTCCAGCCATAGACCTGGCTGGAGGCCTGGCTTGCAACCTGGTTATGTGCCCTGGCTGGGGAATTGAACCAGTGACCTTTGGGTTCACAGGCCGGGGCCTATCCACTGAGCCACCAGTCAGGGCCCAGAGTTTGAATATTTTTAAAGGCTCTCTAATACTTATGATTAAATTTCTTTTTGGATTATAATGGCTTATAATCATACAAGCAATGCATTATACTGCCTCCTTATTAGACTATTGTGATATTATTATTAATATTTTAAAGATTTTATTTATTATTTCCAGAGAGAGCTGAAGGGAAGAGGCAGAGAGGGAGAGAGACATCAGTGTATCGTTGCCTTCCACCTGCCTCCAGCTACAGACCTGGCTGGAGACCTGGCTTGCAGCCTGGTTACGTGCCCTGGCTGGGGAATCAAACCAGTGGTTCTCAGGTGGGCGCCTAACCACTGAGCTACCAGCCAGGGCTGCTTCTTCTTCTTACTACTGCTACTACTACTACTAAAATAGCAACTTGATAGTATCTCATTTTATTTTGCCTTTCTTTCATTATTAGAGAGGTTGAACATTTTCCATAAATCTATGGGCTACTTGTATTTCTTATGCTGTTCAGGTTTTTATACCCTTTCTATAGTTGTTTTTTACTTATTTATAAGTACATCACACACAACATCCTGTCCCATTTGTTGCAAATATTCTTAGTCTATATTTTGCTTTTTAATTTGTTTATATTTTAAATGGTCATACATTTTTAACATTTTAGTCTGATATTTTATTTTTCTCTTATTGATTTTAATTGACTATTTTTGCCATGTTTTATCCTTTTTTTTTTTATGTACACATCACCCTTCCAGCCACTCTGGCTTTTCTTTGGGAGTTGCAGCTGTTACACAATGAATTTTTTTCTCACCATTTTCACCCTTTTAAGTATGCAATTTAGTAGCTTTTTGTATATTTACAATGTTGTCAAACCATCACCACTATTTAATTCCAGAACATTTACATAACAACAAAAAGACACTCCTGCTCAATAAGTCATCACCCCTCCTCCCATTTTCCCTTTTCTCCCAACCTCTGACAGGCACTAATCTACTTTTGCTCTTTGTGGATTTGTCTATTCTGGACATTTTAAGTACGTGGAATTCTACAATATGGTGTCTTTTGTGTTTGGTTTCTTTCACTTAGCATGTTTGCAAGGCTTACCTATATTGTAGCATGTATCCATACTTCATTTTTTTTTATAGCTGAATATTATTCCATTGTCTGGATATGCCACATTTTGTTTATTGTTTATCCATTCATTGTTGATGAATGCTTTGGGTGTTTTCACTTTTGGCTATCATAAACAATGCTGCTACAAAAATTTGTGTGCATGTTTTTCCTTGAACACCTGTTTTCAATTCTCTTCAGTATATACTGAAGAAGGGAATTGCTGGTTCATGCTAAGCTTTTTAAGAAAACTACAAACTGTTTTTCACAGTGGTTGCACCATTTTACATTCCCAGCAGCAATGTATGAAATTCACATTCATCACATCCTCTCCAACACTTGTTAGTTTTCATTAAAAAAAAATTAAGAGCATCCTGGTGGATGTGCTGTACTATCTCATTGTGCAGATTTGCATTTTCCTAATGACTAAAAAAGTTGAGCATCTTGTCTCCATGTCTTCTACCCCTGTAGATTTATTCAGATCCAATTGACATATAGTATTGTGTAAGCCTAAAGTATACAAATGATTTAACAGAGATTGACCTAAATGCTGAGATTAAGCTATTCTTTCTTTCTTTTTCTTTTTTTTTTATTTTTTAAGAATATGATATGCTGAAAAAATCTGTAGGATGTGTTGTTTTTATGTACTTCATTTCTTTGAATATTTCTTACTGGTGAACCAGGCCTTATTTTCAGATATTAAGCATTTGGCAATTCTTAAAAATTAATTTTATTTATTGTTGTATTACAATTGTTTCATTTTTTCCCCATTGCTCTCCCCTGCCCCACCCTCTCTGCTCCCCAACCTCAGTCAATCCCCAGCTTACGGTCCCTGTCCATCAGTCCTCCACTTTAGCTCCTCAAATTTTATTCCTTAATTAAATGTTCACCTGGTTGCTGTCAACTCTTGGTTTCTTTCCTGAGTTCTCATAGAGTCAGTCCATTCTTATACTTTTTGCTAACTTATTCACAGCTTTTGTAGGTAACTGAGTTTTGGAAGTTCCCCACTCTACTATTTTTGTTGCTGCCTCTCCTCGGGTAGCATCTTTTAGGATTTTGTTTACTCAGTGAGTGAATGATTATCACAATTTATTGAGCCCCTACTATGCATAAGAAATGGTGCTCGGTACATTCATGTAAGTCAGGGTGCCAGGCTTTTATCCATCATGCTCCTAATTCTATAATAGGTTTGTCTTGTGTTGCAGGTCTAGTCTTTGGGCCTCATGTCTGTTTTCCTCACTACTGTGCCTTTCTTTAGTTGAGTTGCTCCTTTCACACGAAACCCTGCTCTTCTTTTCACAGCTACATTTGTCAAAATTCTAACAACATTCATATCAAAGGCTACCAGTACTGGAAAGCCTGTCCTAGCCTTTCAGCTGGAAGCAATCCTGTTTTCCCCTGGGCTCCCTCAGCACTTTACCGAGAGCTTCGTGCTTTCTCCTGCGTTCTCACCCACTTGCCCCTGCAGCCTTCCATGAGCAGGAGAGGCATAGGCTGTGAACAGCTGGTGAGCTGGTGACTGCCCACACCCTACATGTCCTCACCCACAGAGTGAGTCTAACTGGTGCTTTGTTATCAATTAGACGTTAGTATAGTAATTAAGAGGTAGGATTTTATAGTTAATTTTATAAAACCTTATCATATCTTGGTATCATAAGGTTTAAAGTTATTTAAAAATGGGTTATTTGAGGTATTTTTCCTGTCTTCTGGTGGCAGAGAAGCCGTTCACAGGAGCATGAGCTCTGCAAGCTGGTCCTGACTTAGACACGACTATGTTTCCAGCCCCAACGCATCCTGGGCCCATGGGTGATGCTCTGGGAATGCCGAGGAGTTGATCTATCATGTTACCACCAGCCCTTCTTTTCTGTATCTCCCTTATATTTGTCTTTCATTTAGCACTTTTTTTTTTTTTTTTAATGAGTGTTAGGTGCATATACCTCAGGACAGTAACGTAGAAAATATCTTCCCCATCCCTCCTCACTTCCTTTGTCATTCTCCTATCTCATTGGCATGAAAATATCTTGTTTCCATAGTAAGTGATGAGGTAGAAATATTAACTTGAGGTAGCTGATTGTCGAGTTTTTAAAACGTCCCTTACATTTGGCAACTTAAACAACACTCCTCCCCACACACCCTCCTATCTCCCTAGGTGACCTCTGCTGAAGGAAGGCTGAGGGAAATCAAGTAGAACCTGTGGCCCGAGAACCAGGGATCTGCCTCCGCAAGAGGAGCAGTGAGCCCTAGGACTGACCGTTGTTAGAGCACCGCTAAGGTGGAAACACTGTAGGCTTTGAAGTTGAGGCAGTCTTAGATTCAAACTTTGATTTTTCAAACCTATGGGTTGGATTTCTACAGGCAGGTTTCATCACTCAGAGCCCCAGGATCCTCATTGTGAAATTGGAGCCATACTATCCATTTAATGCTTCAGAAAGTGATGAGGGTTAAATGGATGCATAAATGCTTGAATTCACCAGTGAATAAGTGAGTGAATGGTGTCCTTCATCAACTGCTGGAGCCCCATTGTTAGCCTAAAAATTTATTGACTTCGGCATAGCTTACCAAGGAATAGGGTGGAAGTGGAGGACCTCTGGGGGCAATGTTTTATTACTGGCACTTTTTAGAAGTGTAAGAATCTGGGGATAATAAATGGTCTGACTTTCAGTTTTAGCACTGTTTTAAAATTCTCTTCAGAGAGTGCACACCTTTCTTGCTAACACTCCAATTGAATTGTTCCCTGCCCCGTTTCTCCCTCCCCCAAATGCCACTGGAATCAGGTCCTTTGAAAAGAGAGCCACTTCACTAGAGATGGGACCAGTGGATTATGGAGGTAGAAGACCTGGCACTGGCTGTCCCTCTGGGCCCGTAATTGTAGATTCTGAGCTATTTCTGAAACTCCTTGCTTATTCAATCTGAAAAGTCGTTTGCAATGGAAATTCCTCCCCCTTGAAATCCTTGTTAATCTAATTGCAATTGAAATGCATAAATGAAATGACAAAAGCTGCATTTTATCAGCAATTACAGCAATTTTCTTTTATTTACTGGAGTCTGACCTCTGCTGTATTGATGAATTGCACTTTTTCAAGGTCTATTTTCCCATCAGCAAAGTCAGATTGTTTGTAAAATGATTGGCATAATATGTTGTTCTCTGCTCACCTGTCCCCCATCCCCATATTTAAAAAATTGTGTCTCCCAAGTCTGAAAAAATTGACTGGGAATTTATGAAGCCGGCACATCCCTTTGAGTGTGTATCTTTACATGGAGCTTTAAAGAATCCAAGGACAGTCTTTTCAACACCAAAACCTGAAAAACAAGCAGCATTTAACATCTCGCACCTCTGTCTCCTTCTGCCTTCTGAGTCCTTAGAGACTTGGTGTGTGAAATCTGCACCCCATTATCTTTTCAATCTTCCATCTAATGGCTCCTTTCCAAGGTGACATTGTCAGGAAGTCATAGTGGGAAGCTTGAGATGAATGAGGGGCCTTGTCCCCTCCCCATGTCACCAATAAGTCCCACTGACCCTACCTTCTCAAAGGCCTCCTGTTCTCTCCATTTCTACTGCCACCGTCCAGTTCAGGCTTTCATCCACTCTCTCCTGGATGCCTGCAATAGCCTCCATACTCCCTGCTCTCTCTACCCCCGGCGTTACATGTCTTTCCTTGCTGCTTTTCTTCTACACCACTGTCAGGATGAAGTTTCAGAACCACAAATGGAAGGTGCCATTGCTGTGCTTAAATCCTCCAGCGGTGACCCATCACCACCATCCACATCTCACCTTGTCAGGGTGACTCTGTAGGGGCTTAGGCGACCTGAATCTGCAACCCTCCATCTGTCCACATCACAGAGCACCTGTCTCACCCTGCTTCTCAACCTGTACTCAGGGCGCCAGAACTGCTTTTTGTCAGTTAGACCATGCACTAACTGTCCTCCCCTTTCTTTATGCTGTTTCCTGCGCATGAAAAGCCCCTTCCCTCTGCTTTCCACTTAACCTGGCCAACTCTTACTCAGGCATCTGTCACCTCCTCGTGAAGCCTCCTTGATTACTCTGATTTGCATTATGTATGTGTCTCTTTATCAAAGTTCTTGCTACTTTCTATGGAAACGACAGGTATTCATTCTGCACTTCTCTGTCAGAACATGGACAGGTGCCTTGAGGGCAGGGAGCGAAGCTTAGTCACCTCTGTGTCTCTGATGCCTAGCTTAGAGAGCCACTTACACAGCATCTGTCAAATTATATGACCCTGTAGTTGCTCAATTATTGCTACTTTCCACTTCTGCTGTTCTCATTCTTCAGAGTACTGGTCTCCCCAGCTGAAGATTGTATATGAAGTTATTTGTTTTACCTAGTCCCCTGCATTCCTTTGAGAGTCAAATGACCTGCTGGCTATAAATGTGTGCTACAAACTTGAAAGCATTTCCCAGTGCTAATTTTTTTTTTTTTCTGTTATTGCTCCCCTTTGGCATTTTCATCTAACTCTCTGATCATGCCCTCTGCCTCCAGATGACAAACAGAAGCCCCTAAAAATCAAGCATCCTAAATCAAACTGAAGCAAAAGAAGTAGACCCCAACTAAATTAGGCTCATGTTAGAAGTTGATTTCATGTTTATCCTTTTTTCCCTTCAGCCACATGAATGTCTGGGCTTGATAGAGCTGTCCCTTCTCTGGTATCTTGTTTCACTCTGTAGCTCTCAAATTCCTTTCTGTGGACTGTCCTGAATTCTGAGCAAATGATAGTTAACACTGTTAATGATTACTGATATTAGCATTCATCAAATGCCAAGCACTGAACAGAATGAATTGACTCATTTAATTCTCCCCCAAATCCTTGTAGGTAGGTACTCTTATTATCATCATTTATGGATGAGGAGACTTTGGACTGGCTAATTCATTTTTTCAGAAGTTTCCAAGTTGCTAAGAGATAGAAGTGAGTTGAGAAGCTAGCTGACAATTGACCCTCACCCTCTACTGCTTCTCAAAGCTGTGTGTCTGTTTCTCCCTCTGGACGTAAGCCTCTTGGTGTCAGGGGCTTCATCTGATGTACTCTTGCCCCTCTAGACTTCTATGAAACATTCCTCTGAAATAGAAAAGAAAGACTCCTATTGAAAGTATCATAGTATCAGGGAATAAATTCTCTGGAGACAGGAGATCCAGATTAAAAATCTTGGCTTCACAGCTCTAAAAGTGAGCCTTCATTTCCACTTCTGGAAGATGGGAATTAAAAAAAAAAAAATGACCTCTTAGACATGGTGTGAAGTGAATGAGCCATTTTAAATAGAAACACTTAGATAATGCTTGAGTCAGGGGGGAATGCTTGGTGAATACTGGTCTGAGCCTCATGGAGCTTCATTTTTGCTCTTCATGAAACTGTTTATATTATATGCTATTGTGTTAAACTCAGTGTGTGTGTGTGTGTGTGTGTGTCCCTGTGATTGCCATTCTCATTTTATGAATGAGGATACTGAGGCCAAGAGAAAGGTTGATCTGATATTCCTCCCTAGCAAGTGCCCCCTGATTTATGCAGTTGGTTGCCCTAGCTGTTCTGAAATGCCTTGGATAGGTTAGGAACTTACTGCTATTGCCAGACCTGCTCCAAGTCAACGGGGACAACTTTCACTCCATTTGCACTATGCAGAGTCTGCAATTACTACATATCACCCTGTGTCAACAGGTTTCGCAAAGGCCTCTCAACCAAGAATGTAAGATGTGTCGCTCACCAGGTAGAGTTAGGCCTTCAACCTCGTATCATTCTAAGAGGAAACTCTTTGATTTTATTTTGTTATCCTTCAGTTTCTTTATCTTGGTGGTTGTACCTTTGGCTCTGAGAGTCCAGACTGTGCCATCCAGGGCTGAATGCCATGATAGAGCCCTCTGGCACAGGTGATCAAGAGTCTTTTCTTACCCTCAAGGAGGCCCCAGACATCTGAGAAGACCAACATGCAAACTAGGAGAATTACACAGAATTTTCCAGGATATACATTTGGTATGTCCCTCAGGCTGGAAATATCAGGAAGATTTGGAGATGGTTCTTAAAGGGCCCAGGATAGTTTATCAGGAGAAAAAGTGGGAAAACCCAGTTTTGATGGAAGGATGTGTGTACACAGAGGTCTATAGCAAGGAATCAGCTCTCTTTTGGAAAAGTGATAGAGTCACGTCTGTATTATAACTTCAATCTGCAGTGCAACTGGGGACTATGGGGAGTAAATACTTCAAGCATGGCCTCCTCACCAGGAGAAAACAGTACTCATCAGCCCTGGCTTTTCCCTTTCCAGAGGACTTGTTTCTCTATTTGTCATCTTAGCTCTACCAGATATTTAAAGTATGAATAATGGGGACCCATGGTAAGGAAATCAAAGTCTGATGTCTCTCTTCATTGAGATTAATGATTGTAATTTCCCCTATGGTGGGGCGGAGGAGTGGGGAGAGTTACATAAGAAGAATGGTTTACTCTGTGAGGAGCATAGGCTGCATACAAGGTTTAACTTGACAATTATAACTTTGCACAGAGCTAGATAAAGGAACTCGATGCAACAGAAATTACCCTGGGGATAGCTGGCCTCCTGGGCAGCCCAAGCCAGTCAAGTTTCTTTCTGGGATCCCAGTTGACTTGTGTCAGACCCAGTATGTCTTCTTGAAGCTTGGTTCTACAGGTACTCCTGGGCATCCCAAACCCCCATGCACTCAACACATAATCAACAATAAACTCAGCATAAAAACAAGATCTCACAGGCAACTTAGCATGGCAGCTACGTGCAAGGACTGCAGAGTCAGGTAGATGCAGGAACTCAGTTATGACTGGCCACTTGCTAGCTGTGTGAGTTTAGGAAAGGTGGGTCATCTCTCTGGGCTTCAGTGGTCCTCATCTGCTGGATGTTTAAGGCACCAGGAACACCCTAGAAGCTTTGTAAACATAGGCCAAGTTCCTCCTTTTCTCTAGATATCTTTACCCTACCCCACATTCATCGCTGAGTCTTCCCAGGGCACCTTGAGAAGCTGCCTATTGCAAATGTCTGGTTCACAAAAAGGCCTAGGTATGTCTGAAGGAAAGAGATGGAGGTAGGATAATGGTTGAGAATATCACCTCTAGAACAAAGTTGTGTAATCAAATACCATCCTTGTGACTCCCTAGCTTAGTATCCTTGGGAAGGAACTTTAACTCCCAGAGCCTTAGTTTTTTCATCTATATAATGGAGATAGTAATAATAATTGTCTTAGGGGCTGCTAGCTCATTAACACTTGTGAAGTTCTTGAGTTCTTGGAACAGTGCCTGGTGCATAGAAAACACTATGTAATCTTTTTGAACAGTCTTACTCATTATTCATTCTTACTCCAACGTCATTTTTAAAAGTTGATTGCATCACTATTTCATCATTTCCCATTCTTGGGGAAAATGTCCATCTGTTTTCCTATTCTCTTGCTCTCAGCGCAGGCTGTGCACCTTGAAATGCCAGGTCAATGAAGAGAGGCTAATTTTGTGTGTGAATATTGATCACACACAAATTGTGTGTTGCTCCCACTTTCATCTGTTCTTTCCTTTGGGGTTGCAGGAGCCCTGCCACCTTGTGAGAAGTCAAAAGGTAGACGAGAGGAGACTCTACCTTTGACAAAAGAGGGAATCAAGGCAACCGTTAACCCCTCTGAACCTCTGCTTTTACTTCTGGACTTTAGCAATTTCAACTCAATGGTCTCCTAAATTTCTGACAATAAGATAGTATGAAATGAATTAATTTGATAGCAAAAAATGAGATTGAGGGCATGAGGCAAGACCTGTTCCACCTAAGAATAAAGCATTTCCAAAAAAAAAAAAAAAATTATCAGAAAATTCTGTATTATCCTGTTCTAGCCAAAAACCAAACAACAAACAACAACAACAACAACAACAAAAACTATAGAAGTTTCACCAGGACTATGATCATCTTCTGATAATTAAAATTCTAAAATGTATTGTTCAAGGTTTTAGCCTAAATGCTACTGCTAAATAATCTTTGGGTATTCAAAAGAGGGGAGCTATATCCCACAGAAATAACAACAGTTCCATTAATTACAGGGCATTTCATTATTTTAATTAATTTCTTCTTCTTGTTTTTTGCCCAGGGTGCATTTGGAAGTGCACATCATTAATTTAGAGGAGAGTAGCAGTCTCCTCTTATTTCTGATAGGGGAGTGGGGAGATCTTTCTATCCTCTGATTAATAGCAGTTTTGAATAATTTCAGGTTCCATTTTGCTAATAGGAAATAAATTGTCCTTGGCAATGACTCCTGTAGTAGTTACAGGAAAATCAGTCCTTGTAAAGTGACACATGGATGCTTATTTTGTGATCATGTGGTTAGAGATTGCTATTTCCCAACATCCAGCAATCACAGGTCAAGTTGGTTTAAAGTCTCTTTTCCCAATAAACCAGCCCAGCAAGGCATTTGGAAATAGGTAAAACATTGTAGGGGACCTCATATTGCTTTCTAAGGTGACAACCCCATTCTTTCTGGAATAATAGAACTGTAATGCTGGGGGATGGACACCTGGACTTGCTGTGACTTTTTGCCAAGTACTTAACCTCTCTGAATCTTAGTGACCTCAACTGAGAAACATGGTGAACAAGGTTTACCTTCTTTCCCTTCCAGGCTTGTTTTGAATATCACAAGATAATGATGTGAAAGCACTTTTAAAATTCTAAATGCTTATAAACAGGCAATTGAGGGAGAGTGGTTAACAGTCACCATAATATTGCTTTAAAAAGATATCAAATAGTAATTCTCTGAGATATTATGAATTTTATCTGGCTCTGTAAAGTTTTCTATAAATTAAAGGTGATTGGCAATGTGAAGGGCAGTGATAACATGCTAATCAATCAAAAGGTAGTTATAAAACACCTACTGTGTGCCTGGCTTAGTTTTGCTAGATTCTGTGGGAAGATGCACAGTAGGACTAGAACTTGCCATGCCTTCTTCCTATGGTTTTAGTGAGGGTTAAATGACTTCAAATATGACATGTTATTTACCGCTTATCTCCTTCATCCCACTCCTTTCTCTTACTAACAGATGTTTATTGAGCATTCGTATGTAATAAGTATTATTTAGGTAGTGGAGATAGAGCAATGCACAACACAGAAAAAGTCCCTGCCCTGGGTAAGCTTAAATTCCATTAGGGGTTAATCAGCAAATATGTAGTATCTGTTAAAGATAAATGCTTGGGAAAACAAATCAAGGAGGGTAAGGACATGGAGAATGTCAGGGGGCTATCTTAAATAGGGGAGGGTCGGAGGGAAGGCCTCTTTGAGGAGTTTCCCAGAGCAGAAACCCAGATGAACGGCGGGAGTGAGCCACGGGAGTGTCTGAAGATCGTTCAGTGCAGAGAGAGCAGCAGTGCTAAGCCCTGGGAGCATGGAGCGCAGGAAGTGCCATAATTTGATGAGGTTTTAAAAGCTCATCTGGGTGCTCAATGAAGAGCAGATGGTGGGATGATGGGAGACAGAACCAGGCACACTAGTGGAGGGGTGCTCTCAAGAAAAGAAACTTTCTTTTCTTCTTGAGAGCGCCGATGGTGGCTCTTTGAAACCTGGCAGTGACGGAGGAGGTGAGAGGTGAGCAGATTCAGGATATGTGTTGAAGGGAGAAGCAACTGAACTGGCTGATGGAGGATGTGGGGAATGAGGGAAAGAGAGGGATCAAGCTCCTGAGCCACTGGACTGAGGGGGTTTTCATTTGGCAACGTGTGGGAAACTAGGGGAAGAGCAGGCTTGTGGTCAGGGGGTAGGAATCGTCATTGCGCTTTGGAGATAATCAATTGAAAGATGCTTTTTGTATATTTGAATGGGGATTTCGACACCATTGGATGGATGTAGCAGTCAGAAGGGAGGTTGGGGCTAGGGGTACCAAATTCATTCATGCGTTCCCTAAACACTTGCAATCTGCCATTTGGGCAGAGGTTTTGTCTAATCACATTTTTATCCCTTAATGCTTATTTAGTATGGAACATTGCTGTGTATTGGTAGTTTCCCTTGGCCTGCCAACCTCAGTGTTGAAGAATGCACAGACCAGAATAGGGAGGTCTCTGTGAATCCCCCCTTAGTATATACACACTGGCTACTTGGCTGTAGCTCAGAGCCCTCAGGAGTCTTGAAGGGGCCAAGGGTCTTTGATAGCTTTGACTATGCATGTATTAGAAGGAAATACTGATGATCCTGCCTATTTCAGTTTCTAATCTTAGTTTCCAGATTCAGCTCAAGTGCAGAGTCACAGATGGCACACCAGGAGCCCCCATCCCAATTCCCCAGGGTTCCAGGAGTCTCACTGGGAGTACAATGTGTTTTGCCTGGAGTGGTGACCCCATGACAAGAAGTCACATGTGGGGGAAATTAAGAAGTTATGAAAGACAACCATTGCCAGTTCATTATCTGACTGGAAGCTGTCACCCGGTCATTCCTCTAGACCCAGAGCAGTAAGGCTGCTTCCCAGTAAAAAAGAATGTCAACCTGCTGGGTGCATCCTTGGATGGGAGAGAACGCCGTGCTGGATACCTCTAGGCAAACGCAGCAGCAAGGGTGGAGGAGGGAGCCCAGGGCCCAAGCGAAGTGACTTTTCTTCTAGTTCTGTTGTGCTGTGTTACGTTGGGTAAGTCATGTTTCCTGTCTGTTTCCTTACATGTTCATGAAGAGGTTGAATTATTGGATATGAAGGGTCCTGCCAGCAATAATGTACAATGAGAGGCAGGTTGACTCTGGGTGGTGAAGTCAGAGTTGACTTTGCCATTGTACTTCCCTCCTCTGGCTCTCCTGGTCTCACTCCTAAACCTTGGGCTTCCCAGGTTGAACCTTCTGCCAGCCTCTCCTCTCTTTGTGTACTCATGCTGGAGGACACCCTATACTAGGGCACGAGCTGGCTCCCACGTGCTGATATGGCCATGCCTCCAGTCAACGTCCTGCTGGTCATCTTCACCTATTCACCCCTTAATGTCAAGATGCTCAAAACTGAACTTGTCGCCTTCCCTTCTAGAACTTTCTTTTCTTTTTGAGTTTTGTGCCCTCATTAATCACACCTCATCTCCCAGTGGAACCTGGAGGCAGCCTAGATCTGTACCTCTTATCCAACTGTGATCAAGCCCTGTCAGTTCTATTTCATTGCTTTCCATTCTTTTATCACAGCCTCTGCCTCCTCCTTGCCAGGTGCCTGGTTTAGCCTGCCATCCTCTGGTCTGCTCTCGGCCTCTGGGAGCCTAGAGCAAAGCTCTTCTGTTACCACACCTGATTTGTTCATTTCTTGCTTAAAAACTCCAATGACTTTCTACTTCCTGGTAAGAAAAACAAGTCACCACCTTGGGCAACTGATCAATGTTTGTACCAAGAATCAATGTTGGCTCCGGAAAATGAAAGATCAAAAATTTAAAGCACCAGCAGGTATTATTTATGTGCTGGGCATAAAGCTTTATTATCTTATTTCATCTTCACAGCAACTTTGTGTGGAAGGCATTATTGTCCCCACTTTACGGGTGAAGAAATTGAGACTCCAAAAGATTAAGTAATTTGCTGGAAGAACACTACTGGTAAGCGGTAGGCCTGGGAGTGAAATCCAGGTGGGGTCAGATATTTCAGGTCTGTCCTCAATCTCTGTCTTGCCCCAGCATGTAGGAGCCTTCACAAATGACCATCCGTTCAGTTGTTCCATCTCTCACTGCTCTCCTCTTCTCCCATCACACATGCTGAGTCTTTTTTCATTAGAGTGCCTACCACAACTCAAACACATCTCGGACTTTCTACCAGAATGCCTTTGCTTTCACTGTTTCGTTTTCTCTGTCTGTGATGCTATTTCTGCCCAGCAAAATTTGACTTCTCTTAGAGGCCCTGTTCTAAGAGCGTCACTATAAAAACTCTTCTGGGGACCTCAGATGGAATCCATCATCATGTCTGTTCTGTCAAAGCACTACACTTTGCCTTTTTCCATAGCATCCATCGTGTGATTTGAATGGCAACTTACTATTACTATGTCAGAAGATTCTGAGTTCTTTGATGGCCAGGACTGTATCTTTTCCCACTCTGTAGCACTTTGTATCAGTCTTTAATGCCTAGGCGAGTGTCTGATGCCTAGGAACAGCTCAATGAATGGCCACTGTAATGAATGGAGTCCAACCCCAAATATCATGGTAGCATTAGGTGGCATCACTGCCAATGTAATGTCATGTTAGGCAGAACAGTAATGGACTATAATTCCAGTTATTGTATTCTTAGTCTTAATTGTGGATCCTGTGACCATTAATTGTGGATCCTGCCCTGTGCTATGAATTTTAGAGGAAACTAGAGATGGAAAAGGCCCAGTTATCATATTGGCTAACATAAAATAAATACTTATTAAGTTTTTGGCTGTTTTATATGTTGCTTCTCATTTAATCTTCATGCCAAACCTGTAAGTTAAATTTGGTTTTTCCCTATTTATAAGTGAGAAAGAATATCTAACCTGATTGAGAAGACAGAATCCATATACTGAAACATAAATGATAATGTATATTCTAATATTATGAGATGCAGCAAAGGTTCAGGAAAATGTACTGGACTAGAGATTAAGGACCTGAGTCCTGGACACAGGTATGTTATTCCTTCAGGGTGTGACTTTGAACTTTGAAAGCTCAGTTTTTTTCATCTGTAAAACCGACAAAGAGTCAGACAAAGTTAATTGTCAGGAGTCATACTATAAAATCTCAAGTAGACCTGTGGATTTCCATCACTCCCATCTCCAATGTTGGATGTGAATTTGGAGCTTCCAAAATAGTCATTACCTCGTGTGTTCTGGGTTGAATATATCCCCCTCCCTAATTCACATCTACTTAGAACCTGTGAATTTGGAAATAGGGTCTCCTCAAGTCATTTTGTTAGACAAGGTCATACTGAATTAGGGTGGGCCCTACTCCAAAGATTGATTTCTTTTAAGAAGAATGAGCTTCAGATGGATAGACACACAGAGGTGTGGACACCATGGAGGCAGAGGTTGGAGTGCTTCGCTTAGAACACAAGAGATTGCTGTCAACTACAAGAGGCTGGAAGACAGCCATGGGACAGATCCCGCTCCAGCAGCCTTCAACAAAGAACCAACCCTGACAACCCCTCAATTTCAAACTTCCAGCTCCTGGAACTGTAAGAGAATAAATTTGGTTGTTTTCAGCCAACCAGCCTATAGTGTTTTCTAATGGCAGCCTGAGGAAACTAATGCCCTTTGATGATGATAATGATTATGATGATGATAATAGTAATAAAACTAGTAATTACCTATAAAAATAAAATTGAATTTCTTTCTGTGGAATTGTTACTGTATTATCTTAAAATACCTGCATACATTTAGACCAGTTTGCAGTGATCTGGCTTAAAATATAAGGTCATGTACTTGACACACATTTAATTGGTGGCTTTTGAGCACCTCTTCCAAAGAGGCAGAGAGCCACCCTCTAGGAAAACCCCTGTAACTATTGCTCAAGAGAAGTATGTCATACAATGGGCCATTTACTCCAGGTCTATCATTTAGCAGAAATAAAAAATTGGCAGGGGCTTTAGAATTTGGGTTCATGCCTTCCCTGCCTGCCTGTCTCAGTAAGGATCAGGGAGCACTTTACGACTTATCCTGGTATAAATTAAATTAGGTCCCACCTCCTTGAAAGCATAAGTTGATCCTGTTCATGTATTATGTAAATGGTAGTGATCCCCCTGCCACACACACACACACACACCTTCTCTTGGTCACGTGTCTAACTGACCCCTCTGCCAAACCATGTGGTTCCTGTGGGAAGGAACTGGGATACACCATCTTTAGGTCCCTCTGAGGGTCCACAATAGTACCTGCTATAGCATAAGGGCCCAGAGGGAGCTGGTGGAGGTGGAATACTTTTCTAGGTGGCATTTTCTGTGGAGGTCGCCATGAGAGAATCTAATTTATTGCCCTGAATTTTTAACTAATGAGGAAAAGGATGCACATACCTGGGAGAGTATTCAATGGGGAGTGGCTTAGGGACTGCACCCAGGATTGCCACTGCTGGCTCTTATCTCTGCCTTGGCAGCCCCAGCATCTTAGCTCCTCAGTTGGAATCGCTGCTTGATCAGGGCACCTTATTTGGATCAGTGGGGATTCTCCACCATGAAGAGAACTCATTCCCTGCCACCTCAAGGGAGCCTGAGTCAGGCACAGTGGGGACAGGAAGGCAGGCAGTTCCCATGCTGGGAGGCCTCCATGCTAAGTGTCCAGCTCATTAATACTGCTCAGTGGAGGGGACTACCTTTGATTAATTACAACTCATGGAGAATTCAGAGACAGAAAAAAAAATAAAAAAAAGCGACACCTTCACTTGTTTAGTACCTACTATGTACTAGGCATCTTTATTGAAATTTATCTCTACCTCTAAGTGAAAGAATAAAAAGTTTTTTCCAGGCCATTACATATATATTACTTACCTTTGAAAAATTTACTTAGAAAGTTTTACATAATATTTTCAGGGGTGGCTGGGTAGGAAACTAACCAAACTTAGAAGTTTGTTGAAGAAGAAATCTTAGAAGTTTGAAATGTAGGGCATCAAGAAGAACTTCAAGATTCAGTCTCTAGCTTCCATTGTGTCTGTGACAATCCCTTGAGACTATACCTGGCACCAGACTGTGCACACAGACAGTAGTAATTGGATGGTTAAATGGAAGAATAAATGAGATAAGACATTGAGATACTGATGGGTGGAATCTGCTCCCCACCTCCAGCTCTGACACACCAAGTGCATACAGAGAAGGCCAGCCAGGGGTGTTTCAGAAACACAGCACTTGCTTTCCCAGACATAACCATGTCATCGGGAGTTGGATAGGATTTTCAATTTCTGATATTCTTTTACCAATCACAATATGACTCATTTCTAAGATACACAGATATTAAAGAAGCATTGCATCACAGTTTGGTTGGTGGAGTTTTCTTCCCTTTATTAATGTGTATATGTAATAGTAGAGAGAGTTTGTTGATAGTTTAGATTTGTTGATATACATATTTCTGTTTTTTGATAAATAGGATCTTTACTGTTTTGTCATTATTGAAGTAATGCTTTGTTCTATTTTGGTTATTTCCACCCTCTTAATTCTTTGTTGTCTCTGAGTCCTTTTTTCCTTTGGGATGAAAATAGAGGTGGCATAGTTGGGCTGCAGCCTCTTTTGGCTCACATTGATAGGCTCTGGTCAAAAGAAATTGGAGGACTTGTGCCCTAGACCAGGCCAATGGACAGAGTCTGTGCCATCTCCTCATTCCCATGCCTGTGCCAGACATCACTACTTGATGGCTATACTCTTTCCTGTAGAGCTCAGATAAGGGTTCCCAGTTCTTCTCACTATAGTCCATGAGCCAGTCACTACCAATTATCTGTTCTTGGCACTTAAGATAAACCTATTTGACATCCCAAGCATTCTAGATCCTGTTCCTGGATCAGGTCAAAATACTAGAAAGCATTGTATTTCTAGTGTGTTGTATTATATTTTCTTTGCACTTGGCAGCTGTGCTCCAAGTTTTTATTGAGTAACGATACAAAAATTGCCTTATGAAATTGTTTTCTCTATTTCTTTGGGGAAGTTGTTAAAATCATTATTCTCTACATTGTTTGGTGAATCTCATAAGTAATTTTTAGAAAAGTCTTCAGTGCTAGGAAATAGTTATATATTTTCTATCTCTTGAGAAATGATTGTTTCTTCCTCCATGATTAAGGCTACACAACTAACTGGGTATCCCTTTTGGTTCTGGCTGCCAGATCTGAGGGATATTTTTAGATTTATTTAGCAATTATGTTTTTGTTCTTCCTCTTAGCCCCAATGTTTGAGTTTTAGTTTTTATGTATTTTATACATTTTTCTTTTATAATTGATCACATACTATGCTTTCATTGTATTTATATGTATTCTTTATTCAAAAACTTTTTATTGATTGATTTTATAGACAGAGTAGGGTGGGGGGGGGGGAGAGAGAGAGAGAGAGAGAGAGAGAGAGAAAGAGGTTGAAAGAGAGATAGAAAGAGATTTGTCATTTCACTCATTTATGTATTTGTTGGTTGAGTCTTGTATGTGCTCTGACAGGGGATTGTACCTGCAAACTTCACATATCAGGATGATATTCTAACCATCTGAGTTACCTGGCCAGGGCCTATATGTATTTTTACTTTAAGTTTTCTTGTAGGCCAGAGGAAAGTTAAAAAAAAGTTAATTGGGTCATTTAGTTTATCAAGCCAACAGGAGTTGGGGCAAGAGTGAGGAAGATCCAAGTTTTAATGGAGGAAAACAGGCATATTCAAAATGGGATGGAAGCACTAACCCCTCAGATGGAGGTGAATGTGGTAGGCAGCTTCTAAAATGGCTTTCAGTGGTCCTTGTGCCTGGGTTTCTACTCCCTCTCCTTTATTGCAGCCTTAGAGGAACGTGCCAGAGGACTCAGCTAAGTTTCATAATAAACTTTGTTGATTCATTTTCTAGTTCAATTCATTTTTTAGTTTAGTTCAATACATTTTTTAGTTTTTTGGGTGTGTGTGTGTGTGTGAGTGTATGTGTGTTTGTGAGCATGCATGCGTGTGTGTGTGTTTGCAGAAGTAGGCAACTAGAACAGTAAGCCTTCATGACTTTAACACCAAGTGTTATCATCAGTTTCAGGGCACATGCATGAGCTGAGTGAGGAGCGACCATGGTGTGTCATGGTTAAGTTTACCCAGATAAATGCACAGAACTTGAAATTGGGTTGTCCCAAGTGCAGTGCTTTTTGCTTTACAACAGTGAGTTCTCAACTGTGGGTAGATTTGAGCTCTGTTGGATGGCAACTGATTGGCTAGCTGAACTGATGGAGCTGGACGATTTTCACCTGCCTTCTCATGCTGTAGAAACAAGACATATTTTATTGACTATCTAGAGGCTCCATCGTTTACTGGAGTTTTAGCCTTCACACACAAAGTAGGTTGCACAGTGACTATACTAACTAATTACAATTTTATAACAAGCATATATTGAGTATCTGTGTTTCAGTTACTTTCACACTTGTCATCTCACTGAATGTGTACCATTTGAGCTCCACAGATACCCAGTGAAGTAGATAATAGGTAAGGAAGATGGAGGCTCAGAGAGGTTGGAGAACATGCTCAAAATTACCCAGCCAATAAGACACAGAGACAAGGTTTAACCCAGTGCTAAAACCCAAGGTTTCTTTGTCATAAATCAGAAGCCTTGATTGGCATCCTTTTCTGTAGTTAGAGTCATGTCAGAAAACTGGCAAGTGTTAAAGTAGAGGGAAGTTTCCTTCGGAAATTTTTACTTTTTATTAGTGAAAAGGATGTCATTTTGAAAAACCCTAAAACTCTGATGAACAAATTCAAACCTCTACATTTCAAACTTAAAATGCGGGACTCAGCAGCCACAAAATCCCCACTGTATTGAAGACCATCTTCCTGTCCCCAAAGAAAAACAGAATAAAGACATTTTGAAATTGGTACCAGTATCATCTTTAACAGACCTTTCTCAAGGACTTGAACATGTAAACAAGATCATTAAATAGGAAATTTGACATTTATTACCTTTAAATATTCATAAGGTGCTGAGTGCTGGGAAACACCTACTGCATGTTCAAGCCTGACTGAGCCTCCCCAAATTTGGTGTGCACAGGAATTACCTTCAGGAATGAGGAAGCTTCAAAGCACAGCTTCCTCTTCTGAAACTTGAGCGGTGCTAACTGCATTTATGAATTGTCTTGTGTGCAAACAAGGCAATAAACCCTAAAAAGCAACTGGTGCCTATTTTATCGCCTGTTGTAAGTGAAATTCTGCTTTCCTTTGAAGAAGGGAACAGAAAAACAAGCATGTTGTATTGACTTGCTCCTTTAGCCTTTCCCCTTCCTTATACAGGGTTAACCTACCAAACTCTGGGAGGATGAATGAAGGCTGCCTCCTTTTCCTTTCTTGTCATTGTGACCAACATTTGGTATCAGTTCTAGGTTATGGGGTGGGAAACCAATTCAGCCTGCCATAGTGAGAAGGAACATGCATTTTTATAACACTGCAAACACAGTCCTATGTAGGTGGGAGTCAGGTATCTATATGGTGACACACTGGTGAAACTCAGGCTGTGCATTTTTTCCCCCTTCAACAATGAAGTAAAAACATCAGTCTGGTATCAAGTCAGAGCTGTGAGAATCAGCCTAAGAATGTGGAGGTGGTAGGGGTGGGGCAGTCGAGAGAAAGAGATCTATTTCACCCTTCGTAATTCCTTTAGGGCAAAATCTTGTAATGCTGTTGATGCCAGTTGTCAGTATAAGATCTCTTTCATAGCCATAGTTATCATAATAATTACCATCATGCTCATTTTATAGGTAAGGAAGCTGAGGATTAGGGAGTTTGAATTGTTAGTTCAAGGTTGCAAAGCTGAAACTCAAACTCAGCTATTTGTAGTTTAGGACTCTTTCTACTTTAAACATTTAATTTTAAAAATTCTGTCTTTCCTTTTGGGATTTCCCAGCATCCTTGAGGAAATCAAGGAATAAAAACATGAATATGAGAGGGCCAATGGGAAACATGCTCTCTGTCTTCTAGTAGATGGTTATATAGAAAAGGAATTAGGCCTATTCTGTGTGGTTGTAGAGAATAGAATGAGTAATTGGTAGATGTTCAAGAAAGCAGATGAAAGAAATAACCCTCTGACCATCAACACTGTTCAATGACATAGGAGAGACAGTGTTAGGTGATGAGATTCTTGTTGTGAAAATGCCGTGGCTGGGATTGCTGTGGTGGGTGAGGAGCTGGACTATGAAAAGCCCAGATTCTGTGGCTACTTGATTGCTGAGTACAGAGGTGCCTGTTCCAGCTCAGCCTGATGCTGGATTAGTGAATAATGTAAAACTGATGGCAAAACCTCAGGATTCTGCAGAGCTACTACAGGGTCCTACAAATGCTTGATTTTAATTTCAGAAGTTCTAGTTTTTTCTAATGAAACAAAATAAAGGAGACCTTTACATATGTGAATTTAGTAAATGATTAAAAGTTGCACTCCTCCCCTAATAAATGTTTTGGGACAACAGATAAAAACAAAACATGGATCCCCTATATCATTCCTTACATGAAGATAAACTCCAGGTTAATCAAAGATTTAAAGCCTAAAAGTATCAGAAAACAGCCATGGCTGGTGGCACAGTGGATAAGGTGCCAGCCTGCAAACCCAAAGGTCTCAGGTTCGATTCCCAGCCAGGGCACATAACCAGGTTGCAAGCCAGGTCTCCAGCCAGGTCTGTAGCTGGAGGCAGGTGAAAGGCAACCATACATTAATGTTTCTCTCCCTCACTGCCTCTCTCCCTTCCCTGCTATCTAAAAATAATAAATAAACTCTTTAAGAAATATTAGAAAATATATGTGCAGGAGCACACACATGCATGCATGCACATAGCACATGTGATACATAGAAATCTGATTTCCTTGTTCTATAAACTTTTTTAGTGTATACTCTGAAATTCTTGTATTTGTGTCATTGATCAGGGAAGTGGTAGGTCTACATTTTTTTGATGATTAAAAGTGAGGCTTGTGTAAATTGCTTGTGCATGTGAGTTTATTCACTGCTACAGCACAGAATGTGCTGAAGACAATGATGTGGTCTATTTAGTCCCAGCAAGGGTGAGGTGACTATCCTCAGCACTCTCCTACAATCAATATAGACAGAGGGGTGAAAAATAGCATTTCAAATGCTTTGTCTAGTGGTGATATTGGATTAGGAATAGTTTTGTTGTTTAATTTAATTTTTGAGTATTCCATGTCTATCTTTTATGCTTACGTAAAAAGAATTCTGGGGTGTTGGAGGTTATTAGGGGTTTAAATTTGAAAATAACCTTCTTCTCTCCTTTAAAGCATTTGAATCAGATGATTTGAGGAGCTTCCTGAGATTGTAAGGCAAACAATTAAAAATGCACCATTCACAGCTACTTTTACTGGAAAATAAGAGTATTCTTGAGACTTGTAAAACTATTCAAGGTAGAAAAGAAAAATGAACATTGAGGGTGATATAAGGTTGTAACTTCACCACCTTAATGTTCTAATTGATTTTATAAATCAATCTTACATTTTGAATCTAAAAAAATAAATTGAAGCTAAGCAGACTTTTCTTTTTCTAATTGGAGTTCTTGGTCAGATTTCATTAGGGAAAGTGATTTTCATTATTAAAATGTTTTAAAATGAATGAGTTAATGTATTTTTTTTTTGGTAGGGGGAAGCAGTCATCTTTGATAATCACTACTTTTCCTTTTCCCTTTTTCCTGTGGCTGCCCGGATGCTCAGACCTATGATATGTTTTCAACTGCAATAATGTCCAACCATAGCTTAAGTTTTCAGGAAAATCATTTTCCTTTTCTTCTTATCACTACTTAAATTCTTTTAGATATTTTTCCACTATCTGTAGATTGGCTGTGCACCACCCCTTTTTGGAACAAAACTATTTCTTTTGTTTCCTTGGAGGTAGCTAGGTTATATTCATTTAAGAAGCTTTAATTTAACAAATAGTTATCACATGTATTTTATATTTCAAGTACATTTCTAGGTAAGGACGCATTGGATCACAAAGTGAAGTCTCTGGCCTCCCTAACTTTATATTCTAATAAGTTGAGGTAGACAATAAGAAAATAATTCAAAATATGCCAGGAAATGATTATAACCAGGGGGTGGGGGGAAATGAAGCAAGGTCAAGTGGCAGAGGCTGAGGGTTAGAGGGGGAGTCTCATTTTAGGTCACAGATGGTCTCTTTGAAAAAGTGAGATTGAGTCAGACTTGAATAAAGCAGGCAGCAAGATATGATGGCATCTAAAGAAAAAAAACATCCAGCATGAGGTGGCAGCAAATCAGATGAACTCAAGGAAGAGCCAGAGGATAGAGGTGGCTGAGACAGGCTGAATGAGAGGCCGAGTGGTGGGAGATAAAGTTAGAGAGGCATTAGGGACCCTTGGACACCTTGTGCGTGCCTCTAAAAACATGAGAATAATAGAGGTGATTGCATTTCCTCCCTATGTTAGTGGAAAGCAACTTGGGTTGGTGGACTGCTAACCAAATTTCCTCATACATTCTCTTTTGCGGTCCACTCGTACCTGTGGACACTGTTAACAAGCACAGGGCCCAGTCCTTCTAATGGGCCAAGAGACCACAGAAATATTACTATTCCTTAGGTTCTGCCTTTTTTTAGTCTTACTTCTCTATAGACACTTATGTCTTCAGGTTTCTGATTGAGCCTCTTTTGCTCCAAAGCTAGTTGTTCAAAAGAGGGGACACACTTTGGCCTCGAATCTTCACTTCCAAAATAATGATGATGATGATGATGACAATGACATTGTTGATGATAGTAGTGACAAGAGGAGCACCTATTATTTCTCACTCCTTGGTAGACTGTAACAGTCTTGCAGGACAGCTACTATTCCCAATATAGTTGAAACTGAGGCTCAGAGATGACAAATAATCTCCCTAAACCTCACATCTTAGAAGTGTTAAGCAGGTGTTCCAGCCCAGGCCTCTAACTCTAGGGAATTTATTTTTTCTACTAACTGGTGGGAAATCCAGGTTTCTGTGATGTCATGAAAAGCAGCCCCAGCCCAACACATGCCTTTTTGGTCTCAGCACAAGGACAGGGCCTCTTTCATGGTTTGCAGTTAATGTTCTACCCACTTGTTAGAAAGACACTTTGACTAGGACTTTAGATTCTTGCCTAGGAAGATGGACCCTTTCCTTCTAGTGGTTACCTAGAAACCACTGAAGCAAATCCTCTCTAAATGTTATGGACAACTGTCCCTTTCTGAACCTTGGACATCAAAGCTGATTGGCATTTTGGCTGCTGTGCTCCAAATGCCATGAATCTGGCCCAGCTTTGCCACTTTTTCTTTTTCCTTTTCTTTTTTTAAGTACTTAGAATTTATACTTCTGGTTAACCTGATTCAGGGGCCCTTCCTTTAGCTAATGATTTTCTGTATCCTGAGTTTCAGATAGACACTGCCTGGCTTACTGTTTTTTCTGAGTTCCCTTAGGTTCTGATCCTTTTCCTTGATATGAAAACTTATTCTGCAAATGCAGAACTGTTTTGAGCATTTTGCCAGGGTTTTATCCCCTGTGTGCTCACTTTTGTGGGATATGTTCCAAAACAACAAATATAATTTTTTTGAAGTACAATTTTTGGAGAGAAAGATTACCATGTTTAAAACCTGATATTTCTAGGGCAGATGAAAGTTTTTTCAAGAATTAAGAAAACACTCCCTCACTTATTTCTTTGGCATAGTATCTACATTATTTTCCTTAAAATGCTTAGAAATTCAAGACCATACAGTTTTCATTTTCAAATTATAGAAAATGAGCTAAATAAGTGGTGAATAGATGAAAGATGTACTTTGCAGAAAGCAGAATTTTCTTAAACTGGTCACATGAATTCATTTATTTATTTAAAGAAAGAATTGGCAAACTTTATTTGTCAAAGGGCCAGATAGTAAATGTTTTAGGTTTTGTGGTCATAAAATCTCTCATAAGTACTCAGCTCTGCCATCCTAACATAAAAGCAGCCAGAGACAATCCACAACTACATGGAGTCACACTGTGTTCTAGTTCTAAAACCAGGTGGTTAGTTGGATTTGGCCTCTAAATTCTGATTTGCTGACTCCTGTTCTGATAAAACAACATGCTGCCTGTGTTAGTTCATTACAGCAACAAGATAGAAACAAAGATGGTCAGAACTGGAAGAACCATTATAGGCCATCTATTCCATGCCCTTCATTTTATCTCCTGGGATTTGTTGGTTACTCAAGGTGACAGCAGTATCAAGACAATAAACTAACACTTTTGACTGTTTAACATAACAAAAATTGCTATTGTTTCTAATATCCACTTTCCCTATCTTCCTCAGTAATGGAATCCCCAGGTTTTTGTCTGGATTCATCGCCACTAGACTTAAGAATATATTTCCAAGCCTCCCTTTCTTTGGGGTGTTGTCATGTAACTAAGTTCCATTTAATGTTTATGTGCTGCTTAAAGGAAATATCCTTAAAGAAAGGGAATGTGCCACTCTTTCTTTCTCCTTTCTCCTGCCTGGCATATGGATATAATGGCTAAAGCCTGAGCAGTCATCTTGCATGAGGGTGAAAGAATTGCACCGAGAATTGTGCATCAGATGCTTGATGCTATGGAGCATTGCATGGGACTAAGCTGCTTCCAGACTTCTTTTATTTCAGCACTTGAAGATGCTTTTCCATTGTCATCTGGCTTAGCTCATATGCAATATGAAGTCTGTAGTCATTCTCTTTTTGCTCCACTCTGTATGTAATGTCATTGTTTCTGTCACTGCTCTTAAGATTTCCTTTTCTGGCTATGGGACCTTTATGCAATGGAATACTAAACAGCAATGAAAAAGAAAGAACTATTAGCTTTTGCAAAGCCTGGATAGACCCAGAGAATACTATGCTAAGTGAAATAAACCCAGCAATGAAAGACAACTATCACATGATCTCACTTGAGTATGTGGAATCTAATGAACAAAATAAACTAACAAACAAAATAGAAACAGAAGCAGTTACATGGCATAGTCTGACATGCCAGCTGTTGGGGAACTGGATAAAAGAAGGTGAAGGGATTAGCCAAAGAACACATATACATGATCCATGAACATGGACAATAATGAAGGTATTGTCTGAGGGAGGAGAGGGGGTTTGGAAGAGGTGGACAAAGGGATAAAAAGAGGGGACAACTGTGAAAGCATAAACAATTAAATGCAATAAAAAATTCCTTTCTATTATAGATTATCAGAAATTTTATTACGATGTTCATTGATATTTTATTTGTGTTTATACTTCTTAGGGTGTATAAAATTCACTAAAGTTAAGTCATCATGACTTCAAGGTTTGTCTTTGTTTCCCACCCTGCTCTTGGATTATGGGATTTCAATGACGTGTTGCTTTATATTATCTAATGGATCCCTATGGCTTTATATGATTGTCAAGATTTTTCTTCCCTGTTGTGTGATTTGGTTTGGGTAATTTCTTGTCTTGTTTAAGGTCACTGATTATTTTATTGGCTGGTAAGCACACTTGGTAAACTTCTACTTCAAATATCATAGTTTTCAGCCCTGGAACTTTCATTTGTCCTTCATTTTAATAGTTTCCATGTCTTTCTTCATTATGTTCATATCTTCCCTGAAATCCTCACACATCTTTAATAGCTTTAAAAAAGCCATTCTAGGGGAGCAAAAAGGGGATGGATGTAATACAACAACAATAAAATTTTTTAAAAAACCCACTATTTTACATTACATATAAAAAAAAAAAGCCATCCTATGCTAACTTAAAAATATTTGTAAACTATCTCTGTTGACCAATATCCCCCTGATTATGGGTCATATTTTTCTCCTGTTCAGTGTCTAGTAATTTTTATTGGATGCTGAATATTATGTATACTATGTTTTTGATATTCTATAAAATATTCTATATTTTGTCTTCTTCTTTAAAAGAGAATTAAGTTTGACTTCGGCAAGCAGTCAATTCACTTATATATATATGAATCTGATATTTTTTTAAAATTTAATTTTATTGTTGTATTACATCTAACCCCTTTTTGCTCCCCTCTGTCCCCCTCCCCACCCACCCATTCCCCTCAAAGTCAATGCCACCTGTTGTCCATGTCCATGGTTCCTTTATACTAGGTTGTCTAAACTGCTCCCCTTCCTTGCCTCTTCCTCCCCCCTCCCTGCAACCTCCTTCCCACTGAAGGCCTATTCACTGTATTCATATATTTGTTTCTGTTTTGCTTGTTGTTAGTTTTGCTCATTATCGTCCTATAATGGGTGAGATCATATGGTATTTGTTTTTCTCTTACTGGCTTATTTCACTAAGCATAATACTCTCTAGTTCCATCCATGTCGTTGCAAAGGGTAGGAGTTCCTCCTTTCTTTCTGCTGTATAGTTGAATTTGATCTTTTTGAGGCTTAAAAACTTTTTTCTTATTTGGATAGGTCAAGCTTTTACAAGGATAATTTAGTTTTCTTCCTCAGATATGTTTTTTCTGCAGTCCCTACTAAATATTTACTGAGTGTTCAAGGTAGTTCCAACTCTGGTAGTTGTTCAAGTTACAGCTTCCTTATTGTTATTCTCTTTCTGTGAGTCTTAACTTCCATAGAGCAGTTTAGAATTAATTCAATAACCTAAGGGTATCCCTAGTCTGAGTTTTTTTTTTTTTTAATTCTCTTTTTTTTATAGCTGCTCCTTCTCTGCTACAGTAATCTGCAATTTAGCTGTCTCAGTCTCCCTAACTACTCTAGTTTTGTAAGACTGTTGTACTTTGCTGGGTCCTCTTACCTTCCATTCCATAGAGAAAGCCTCCAGGTAAAAATCTGGGGCAATCATGAGTTTTATCTGTTTCCTTTATTTCAAGTCATAGTCATGCATTACTTATGTTTAATGTGTATGAAAGGTTGTTTCATATACTTTGTTCAGTTTTCTAGTTGCGTATGGTAAAAAGGCTAGTCTAAGTAATTATATCATAACTGGAAGTGAGATTATACTTATGTGTAAAAAAAATCAAACAAGAAATATCTGCTTGTATCACATTTAAACCATCATAATGTTCAGTTTTTCTGTTACCTGCAGCCAAAGCCAATTTTAAATATTCTAATATGCCAAATACCAAGCTAGGTGCTGCATATACATTATTTCATAGACCTCATTTTAGCCTTATGTAAGCCTGATAGAAGAGTAGTTGTTGTTATTCCCAATTTTTAAATAAAGAGAAATGAATAAGGAAGGAACAGAAAATTAGAATTAAGGAGTCTATCATTCCACTGAGCAGTCAGTAAGGATTTGTTTCTGAGTGATCACAGAAAATAAAAAGGAAGATAACTGGGCCCTGGCTGGTAGCACAGTGGTTAAAGCGCCGGCCTGCAAACCCAAAGGTCACAGGTTCGATTCCCCAGCCAGGGCACATAACCAGGTTGCAAGCCAGGTCTCCAGTCAGGTTTGTGGCTGGAGGCAGGTGAAAGGCAACCATACATTGATGTCTCTCTCCCTCTCTACCTCTCTCCCTTCCCCTCTTTCTAAAAAATAATGAAATAAAATCTTTTAAAAAATTAAAAAACAAACAAACAAAAACAACAACAAAAAAGGAAGATAACTGAAAGACATTGGAAACATAGAATTAGTTGATATTAAAGAATGATTGATATGAAAATAGAGGAAAAAGCTGTGATTCTTGGTATCTAGCAGAATAGCAGTGTCCTGAATATAGGTAGGATGGGTCCAATGATGGCTACTATGCTTATTAAGGTAAGAAAGAGATTGACAGTGTTGTAAAAAGAAGTTCAAAACTTCTTTAGGATAAACTCATAATCCTTCATTTTTTACAGATATATAACTAGAGTTTTACTTTTTGGAACTTCTGTTCATCAAAGAGGTCTTCTGTAAATATGCACACAGTGCAATTGGTCATTGGTACAGGGTAGAGTGGCTTTTTGGACAAAACTTGCACACTGAATGCATCTTGTGTTTTACCCCAAAATCTTCCAGGTCCAACATTTTACTTCAGTTACTTCCCTGATGACCATTTTCACACAGGTTTTCACAGCTTTATGCAGATATGATTGGAAAGCACCTTGCCTTGGGTCTCATACCATATTTCTTTTATTCCTTCCCTGGGACTTCTCAGATACTTTATGAAACCTGCTCTAGCCACAGATATGCCAGGAGCAAGTTCAGGGGAGTTAACACCTATGGCACCATTCTTGACTAATGAGGGAAAGAACACAAGGGATAAATACTTATCCTTTTTCATTCTCAGGCAGTTCATTCTGAGTTGCAGGTCATTAGATTTCTAGAAAAGTCCTGGTAGGACTGAGATGCAGTTGCTTTTTTGGTGACTAACTCAATATTATATCCTTATTTTGGCCTTCTCTTTTTCTACCTTCTCTTACATATCTGCTCCCTAGGATCTCAGTCCCAAATGTGACCTACACACAAATCACACTCTTAGGCTCTGCTTTGGGAAGCACTGAGGCTAAGATACCCTGTAAGATGGAACAACTCACAGAGAGCAAGTTTGAGGACATTGTAGGTCAGTATTTTTAGGTAAATCTCCTGGATATGGTGGCACTATAAGGACTAGAAGGATAAAGAGAGAAAGAGATATGAAAAATGAGTACATTTCTTGAAGAAACAGGAGGTAATATACTGTTTTGTATGAAATACCTGACCATGCAGTTAAAAGGAAAGTGAGTTTCAAAGCTTCTCCTATGACTATCTATCTAGCAGTCAAGTTGGCCTTATAAAGAGAAATCAAATAATTAAAATCAATTTAAGTTCCTCTTTAGATGGATGGTTAGAAAAGGGAGAAATTGGTATATATAACAGTGTTTATAGATCCTTGATTTCTTTGGTTCTATAGGGTCAGAGGCAATGGAGGCTAGCTGAACTGAACTCTTGATTATAAAGTTGACCAAATAATGCTCTTATGATAAATAGACTCTTAACTGAGCTTCCCACCTCTTGCTTCTGTGTTACCTGCAATCAATTCTACTTAACAGTAGCCAGAGAAGTATTTCTAAAGCTCAGCAGTGGTTAAACCAGCCCCTACTCATCCCTGACTTTCAGTGGTTCCCCATTTCTAATTTTAACTTTCAAGGTTTTCTACATGTTCCAAATTTATCCAAAATTTCAGTTAAATTGGACTACTACCATCCCATGAATACTATACTAGTATGTCCTCAGGCTATTTTCTCTGCCTAGAAAGTCTTTACTTAACTATGCCTCTTACAGTCATACCACCATTTGATAATCTCACCTACATGCTACTTTCTTGAGGAAGCCTTAAAACCTAACGAGAGGAGATCACTTCCTGCAGAAAACCCCACAGTATCTTGTATTTCCCCTCTAGGACTTACTATAAATTGCTTTGTATTAGAGCTATTTGTGAAAATGCCTGTATCACCTTTAGGGTGTGAAATGTCTTTCTCCATCCATATGTGTTGAGCTGAATTATGAAAAGGGTATATAACTGAAAGTGGTGCTTGGAGAACTACAAAATAAGAATCCATATTCTTCTGACTAATATTGAGTTGGGTGAATGGAGAAGGAGGAGGTAAGGGAAAGAGAATTCACCTTTATGTGTCAGGTACCTTCCAGACATAGCTTGTTTACTGAGTCTTCACTACACCCTAGAAAACTTAGTGTTGTCCACATTTTACAGAGAGAATGCAAAGCTCCAAGATGTGAATTACCATAGAATGCAGCCAGAAAGTGGTGGAGTTAGGAGTTGAATCCAGATTTTGTGATTCTAAATGCCTTTGCCCATTCTGTTATAATTGGGGGACATATAATTTATCATCCTAATTGGGAAGATTTGGGCAGTGAAAGGGGGTGCTATTATAATTATACTGGGGCAACTGGAGTAAACTGGGACTCCTTTAGACAAACTGGGTCTTCCAGCCACCTTACTTATAAATCACCATTGCCTCTTTGCCTCTTGAATATAAAATGGTCTAAAGCAGAAAACAAAACAAATAAACAAAAAAATAGAAATCTTTTCTTTGGATCTCAATTCTCTCCAAAAGAATAGATGAGGAATCATGCATTGTCATATTCTTTTAGGAGAGTTGGAAACACTCCTTGTACCCTCTATTTGCTTCTCTAAAAGACTTGGAAGTTAAACCAGTTGCTGAACACAGTTGGATGAGATCACTGAACTTGGGAAGACTGGGCCCAAGTGTAGCTTGACCCAATGTCCTTCCTTGTTGAAGTCACAGTTAGCAGAGAGGACTGACTTCCAGGATGTGCAAAATACTGCTTAACAAAAGTGTGCCCAAGGTGCCCTGGGCTCATTCACTTCAGAATTATGGGCCCATAATGTTCTAGGCCTTAGAGATGTATAGACCGCAAAAGCACAGAGTGAAGAGGGGTCAATTCTACTGAGGGCAAGTCAGAGGCATCACAGGGTCAAATGCCCTGCTAAGATGCTGCTGGGTGGCTGGTCTTGCCACATGGGTGTGAGTACCTTTCTATAGGAGGTTTACTGTAGCACCTTGTCCTCACCCATTTGCCCAATTCTGAGCCAAGATTTGGAAATATGTGCTTTGTGACTATGCTGTGAACATGTCAGGGAGGGAGTGACAGCTGACTTTCCTTGGAGGGTTTGGCATTTCACATAAGATGTGTAAAAATTACATTGCAATTTTTATGTCGGTGTCTGGGCATGGCTCCCTTGGAACAGCATTTCCATCCACTATGGCTTCCTGCCTTTACTTATCAGCTTCTTCATTGCTGTTGTCGGTACTCAAAATACAAGAAAAGCTTTTTTGATTGGCAAATGTACAACACAGAGACTCCACATCCTATGAGAGAACACAACGGAGGGTGTGGAAGACTTCCAGGAACCAGTGAATGAATGTTGAAAAGATGCTAAAATAAACACAGCTTTAATTTCCATTTTTGTAGAAATTGCCCTCATGAGCCTTTGTGACTTTAAGGAAGCTGTTTAGATTATTGTTGAGGCAAAGAGGAAGGAAACACATTGATTGAGCACAAACTATGTGCTCAGCTCATGTAACATTTATCAAGGATCTATAGCAAGGTGTTATGGTTTGAATTGTGTCTTCTCCAGATTCACATGTTGACTTTTTAACCTCCAGGACATCAGAAAGTGATTACATTTGGATGTAGAGTCTTAAATGAGGTAATTACCTTACCCTGAGGTCATTAGGGTAGGTTCATTCAATATGACTAATGTCTTCATAAAAAGAGATTAATTCACAGTCATGGACAGAGGGGAAATTGTGGGAAGATGGAGGATAAGACAGCCATCTACAAGTAAGGGAGGAAAAAGGCCTCTGAGGAAACCAACCCTGCCAACACTTACATATCTGACTTTTAGCTTTCAGAACTGTGGGGGAATGCATCTCTGTCATTTAAAGCACCCAGTTTGTGGTACCTTGTTAAGGTGGTTCTGGCAAACTACTATATCAGGGGTTAGTAAACTATTTATTAAAAGGTTATATAGTAAGTATTTTGGATTTTACAGGCAAAATAGTCACTGTTGCAAATGCTCAACTCTGCTGTTGCAGAGCAAAAACAGCCATAAACATCGTTGAAACCAATGGGCACAGCTGTACACCAATAAAACTTTATATACAAAACCAGGCAGTGGCTGCATGAAGCTGTCAGTTATACCTCGCTGACCCCTGATCTTTCCTGATGAGGCACTGTGTTGGGTGAAAAGACCCCAGCCCTGCCCAAAAGATTGCACAGTCTGATGAGGGAGACACAATTAAATAGGTCTACATGGCATGGCTAGTTCATGGGAGTGGGAAACTCAGGATGTGGAGGATAGAGAGGAATGATGCATGCTGTGATATGAGGCTGGCTGGGAAAGGACCGGGGAGGCTTTCTTGGAGGTCAATGCCTGAGATAGGTATGACATGCAAGACATTTTATTGATAATTCTTTGTGCTTTCTGAAATGAAACCATGGTGTTCCAGGGCTCAGGATAAGGACTTGGGTCTGTAGGGCTGGATCCTTCCCATTTTTAAGAAGGGTGTGACAAGGCCTTTAGGACCCTTAAAGGCCTAAAGTGGGCTTTAGGGAGCCCACTACTGCTTTCTCAGGGTGTGGTTCCTCGTCTCTTCTTAGCTTTCTCACACTACAGTCCACTGAGCTAAAACAGTGGCCTTCACTCCAGGAGGACAGATCCTCCAGTTGCTGCATTCTATGGTGATGCTTCCTAGCTTACTCCCCTGCATCCAAAACATTTAAGGACATGTTTGAGAAGCCATTGTGCTCACTGTGGTCCAATGTATGGGAGACTGACTCATTTTAGGACCCTGTACATACAGTTAGTTCTCTTTCTCATGGAATGCCAGAGTGAGCGGAGGCCTTGGGCTTCAGAGGGTTCAGCATCCTCATTTTGCAGTTTGGAAAAAAGTGACCCAGAGAAAGTGGTAGTGGGCTCAAACTTCACTCAGACAGGCAGGGCAGAATTCAGACTTTCTGCCCTATGAACTGAAGACAGGGGTTGTCTATCTGAACTATCTGTGGGGGTTAGCTGAAGGAGACTCAGCTCTCATAAGAGCTTCTTCACTATGCATATTTTGAGGGAGCACTAATTTTTTTCTGGTTATAAAATGTATATATATAATTTATGTACATATTTATATCAATATCTATATAGATAGCTATCTAGATCTATAACTATATCTATATATATCTACCTATATCTATATTATCTATATATCTATATTCATATCTATATCTAACCCATATCTCAGAATATCTGGAAAGTATAGAGAAGTATCACCTAGAAGGTAAATTCATCTATGATATTATCTTTCCAAAGCAATCACTATAAACATTTTGGCATATTTTCATTAAGTTGTTTTTGCTAATTTTTAAAGAAAACAACTAAGCTCTATCTTTTTAAAGGAGTTTATTATTTTCAGAGAGAGGGGAAGGAGAGAGGCAGAGAGGGAGCGAGATATCAATGTATGGTTGCCTTTCACCTGCCTCCAGCTATGGACCTGGGGGAAGACCTGGCATGCAACTTGGTTATGTGCCCTGACTGGGAATCGAACCTGTAACCTTTGGGTTCCCAGGCCAATGCCTTATTCATTGTGCCACCAGCCAGGGCTTAAGCTCCATTTTTTAGTACAATTTTGAACTTTGCTTTTTGTCCTTTAATATTACAAGCATTTTCCCATACCACTAAAGATGCTCAACTATCATCTTTCTTTCACTTTGCTGAGTCTGAGTAAAGCTATCCCTGAGTAACAAGCAATTTATGAGCCACTGCTGGGCAAAAGGAGTCCTTGGAATGAACATCAGGCACTCTGTCCTTGATTTGCTGGTGTAGTGGGTCTGGTCTCCCTTATTCACTGGCCTTCAGTATCTTCATTCTTATGGAAAGGGCAGGACCCAATGCCCCACCCCACCAAGGTATTTTCTGACCCCAGGATGCTGCTCTGTGCCTTGTTTTTCTAGTCAAGTGCTCAGGTAGGTTTGCTGATGGGTAGTTGAGAAAATTTCCAAACTAGCTTTCCTCAAACATAATGCTATTTAGAATGCTCTGACTGTATCAGGTATGCTTTGAACAGTTAAGGAAGACAGATGAATTTACAGGGACAAACAACTGAATGTATAAATCAGATGCTGTATTCCAAATCATGCCACTATTGAACAATATTTGGAAGGTGGGAAGCAGAGGGAATGAGTGGTGGGAGGGACTACCTTCTAACACTCTGGCTGGCCCCTCTAGCTTCTGTGTTCTCAGGGTTAACCCTGGAATTCCTCCTCTTCCTTCAAAAGAACTGAGAGCTGACAAAATGTTCCCTAATACTATGGTCTTCTGTAATGATTAAAGTGGTAGAGTTTGGGTTTTATTCCAAAGCTAAAAGGGGGTCTCTGTGGGGTTTTGATTTACCTGTGTCTCATGGGCTTTGGAGGGGCACTGGCCTGGCTGTGAATCATGCCTCGAACACCTTCACTTGTGTGACTTTGCGCAATTGCTCTGAGTCTCAGTTTTCCTATCTGTAAAGTGGAGAAGGTGCTATCAAGCATGATAGAATTATTGAATAGAATAAATGAAACAACATATATGACATATCTAGTATAATGTTTGGGAACACTAAAGGGAGTACTATAATTATTATAGTGACTGTGATCTTGGTAGGACTGTATGTGTATATCATTTCTGTCTTATTTTTAAAGAACATGGTGCCCAAAATTCTCAGACATCACTCTTAAGATCTGAACTACCCACAGCCTCTAGCACAAATATGTGCATTCTTTGTGTGAATGCACAGCCAATGCAATCCCATTATAATAATCCAATAATTTTTCCTTGAGCAATGACAAGATTTTAAAACCTTTCCCTGGGAGAGGTTTTGATAAGAGCTTTAGGTTGATTGTTTTTTTATATCCCATGTCCTGTTCGGCTTGCTAAGCTCCCAATCTCTGCATTTCACATTGTTTTTATCTTCGCAGACTGCACCCATCTTGTCATTGTCATCTTTTCAGTTGTCAAAATGAAATTGAGAGAAGAGAGAGGGGCACCGAAGCCTTGGGAAAAGGTGGCTGAACCCTCAGGCGAGGGTGGCAGGTCAGTGCTTCGTGAGAAGTGTCTATGCGGGACTAGGAATAAAGCAGATAATATCCAGGAGGCAGGTCCCTTGACTAATCTGGGACACGAAGTCTGGCTCTCACAGGATGCTAAAACTGCAGGCCTCCTCGTCCTCTGCCTGGGTTGACAAAATCTTGGATTTTTAAAACACCTGCTACAGTTCAACATGCTTTCTAATCCCATTGTCATTTCTTGGGAACCAACCTGTTTGGAGAATCATAGACTTTTAGAGTGGAAGGGACCTCAGAAAACATTTGGTTAAGGAAGGCAAGGCTAATGGAAGAGAGTTTCCCCAAGTCACTCTGCAATTTGGAAATAGCATTAGAGGATATGAGCACAACTTTCCTCTGAGGGATGCATTGGGCACTGCACTGTGGGTGGGCTGGTTCTTGAGTTATTTGTAATTGCAATGACATCATTCTGCTGAAGAGATGTTAGTGAGCTCTGGGTGGTTCCTTCCCTCATGTTGGTTCAGTTCTTAGCAAGGGACTCCTTGACCTTATAAAGTTTTGATTTTATAGGACCCCTTCAGCTGCTGTGAAGGGAGAGACCCAAATGATTTTGGAAAACTGTTGTATCTGTCAGGATGGGATGAAGCCCCAACATTACTTGCTCTGGTTCCTGATCATGGTGGATACTGTTTGCTTAACATATGTTTCGATGTCTTTCTATCACATCTTATACTGTAGAGTCTGGAAAGCTAAAAATGACTTCCCAGACTACTTTATGGCTTAGGTATGATTTAGGTTTCTCTATTAAGACACACCCTTGCAAGGTGGAACATTATGAAGCTGGGCTTCTACTGTGTTTGTTGGCAAGGACAGTCCTAGAGGCATTTGATTTTTCTGTGTTCCCTAGCAGAGGTCCCTCCTGGGACTGCATTCATGTTGGAGCATTTATATCACTGCTCTAGAGCCAGAGCATGAAGTGGTAGTTTCCCATTATGTTAGGCAACTTTCTTTTTCTATTGCTTCCGGATGACAGCAGGGCCAGCAGCTCTCTTGGAAGCTCAATTCTGTTATGTGGCTTTGAGAATTATTCCTGGAAGCTCAACTTGGCCTTTGTTTCTTTAACTCTCAGTGGTCCTACAATCCAAGCATCAGCAAACCTTTTCTGCAAGGTACCAGGCAGCAAATATTGTAGGCTTTGTGAACAATATGGTCCCTGTTGTGACTATTCCACTCTGCCATTTCAGGATACAGGCAGACTTAGAAAATACATAAATGAGTGTGACCATGTTCTAATAATACTTTATTTACAAAAGCAGGCAAAGGACCACATTTGGCCTGTGGGTTGTAGTTTTCCAATCCCTGTATGACATACATCCCTTTCCGCTTAAACTAGCTGGAGTGAATTCTCCTTTCTACCATTGAACCCTGGCCAATGCTGAGGTATCCAAGTGTGAGAGTGGCTAGAATGTGAGAAAGGAGGGAAGGGAGTTTGTGCCCCAGGCTTCTGATTCAGGGGCCTGATGAAGTAGAACATGTATTTCCTTAGCTAGCTGTAAGCTTGGCAGTGATATCTTCCCTTTGTGCTGTGCTTTTCAGTTACAAAGTACTTTTACATACAATATCCTCATGTGACTTCCAGAACACTTGGTGAGGGATGTGAGGGGGCAAGTTTGGGAAGCTTAGAAATGCTTGGAACAGGTTGTAATGTTCTCAGCCACAATGCTTGTGAGGAGAGGAGGCAGGACCTGAAACAAGGCCTCCTGCCTCCCCATCCAGTGCTTCTTTCACTTATGGTCTCAAGAGGCTGGAAGAAGAGTCCAACAACATTTGGAATTCCACTTGTAGAGGTTTTGAGAGCATTAAGAGACTTGCTATTCAATGTGTGGGCCATGGACCAGTAACACCTGGCAGCTTATTTATTATAAACACAGACTCTCAGGCGCCATCCTGGACCTACTGAGTAAGAGCCTGCTTTTTAATGAGATCTTCAGATGATTCATGTGCACAATGAAGTTTGAGAATTAAGAGTAGAAAGAGGCACATTCAAAAGTTTAGTGCTTGCAATTTAATTGTCAAAGCTCAGGAGACAGAGTGTATATAGCGTAGTCAGAAGTCAAAAGTTATGGGAAGGTTGAATAATATCAAAGGGTGTCAGTAAGATGTTATTGTTATGCTATTTGGCTAAGAGATCCAGAGACACTCGAATTTTCCTTGACCTGCCATGTCTCCATTCAGTAAATTTACACAGGAAAATATAGGCCCAAAGGAGGAAAAGTTAAACCCTAAGTTAGACTGGAGTAAGCTTGTTCCCCATAAAATATTTCTTATTTTTCTTTTACTCACTTAAAATTGCCCCACCAACCTTGTAAAATAGAAACTGTTATTTAATTTTCATTTGAGCTCATCATCATCATCATCACCATCATCATCATCATCACTACCTCAACCACAAATTCCATGTAGCTTGAACCACTGTTCTAAGTCCTTTATACACACAACAGATTTACTACTAACAATAATTTTATGAAGTAGCTCCATCTTCCAGGTAGGAAGACTTAAGCATGCAGAATTTCACTCACTCAAGATCACAAAACTAGTTATGTGGTAAAGGTGGGATTCAAAAGCTGGTAATTGGGCTTCAGACTGCATGCTGGTAATCATTACATTGTGTCCTTTTGCTGAGCAGAATGGCCAACTGGCTGGCGACCACAAAACTAACAAATGGCAGATGCAAAGTGTGTACCAAAGTCTGACTCTAAACCTGCACTCTTATTAACAACATGTTTTCAATCAGGATGAGATTCCTGGTATCCATGCTAGATTTCCTGAATCTGTGGAGATGGATACACACACACACACAAATTTATAGAGAGGATATAGAATATATAATTATTATATAGAAATATATAATTATGAATATGTAATTTCAAAAGCTCTGCATAATCTATTGCCCAACTCTGTTCAAGCCATAGCACAGTACTACACTAGTCTACCAATTACATCTAGTTCAGGTTCTCTATCAATGTTTGTTGTTTGAACTGCCCTGAATACTCCCCAGGGCCATTGCTCTAGGGCAATGGCTCTTACGCATTAGTATCACTTGGAATACTTGTTAAAACACAAATAACAAGACCCAACTGCAAAGTTTCTGATTTTGTAAGGCTCAAAAATATGAATTTCTAACAGGTTCCCAGGAGATGCTGAGGCTGCAGGTCCAGGAACCACACTTTGAGAACCACTGTCCAGGGATCCTTCAGAGAGGAGGGAGAATGGGGCAAGCCTTGAAGGATCCCCAGGGAAAACAGGCAAGCGAGGAGTGTCATCATATTGTTTCAAGTTCACATTTCAAGGGATGACTCTCTATACCCTTTATGAGTGCATGACCCCATAAATGAAGTATGGGAAAAACATGACACCTGATGATATCTGCGCTGAGACAATGTGCCTTTAATTTCATCTGTTTATTAATGTGGAGAACTTCACGTGTAGGCTTCTGCTATCATCAACTAATTGGGAAGACACGGTCAAGCTTTCCATTAGCTAACAATGCAGCACTGTTTGAAAGTCAACACTACAGGGTAGAGTGATACTGCTTGGTGTATATGTGAACGTAATACATTTCATTAAGTCATATGTGGGTTAGAAATTTAAAAAATCTATTTACAATAGAAATAGACAGCAGTGCAGAATAGAGAGAGCTGGCTGCCGAGGGCAATAGGACATATGTAGCCCAAACCATTGTATGACCCAAGAAGGGAATAAGGATTTCTAATCTCCACAGTCTTCTCTAGTTAACCATTTTATTTTGGCAATAGGAATATGGGGTAGGGCAGGTGATGTTTCTCCATACCATCCTTTCTCTTCCTCAATCATATTCTCCCCAAAATCCCATTCTGATAAAGCTGTAAATAAGTTGGTGCCACTGAGAGGATGGTGGCCAGGTTGAAAAGGTATGAAGAAGAGTGCATGAGCAGGAGGGGAAGTTATGCCTAGAAAAGGGAGTGTCAGAAGTGGGTGCACGTGCTTACCACCCACCCCCTCATAGGGTCAACCCTCACATATTCTCTGGAAACTCTAAACATGGTGTGTTGCTGTTTAACAGATCACACTATAATCTGTAAATTTGCTCACGTACCTGCCTCTCCTGTCTCACCATCAGTTCCTTGATGAATTTACCCCTAAATCTCTAGTATCAAATATAATTCCTCTAATGGTATGAGGCCTCAATACCTGCTTGCTGATTAGAATTTGACTTGTTGGGAAGAGGAGGCATAGCTTGTCTATGTGACTCCAGAAGACAGAACTGGATCAGGGTGGATATGGAGAAGGACATTTATTGTGGCCTAGTCTATCAGCTCCTGCATCAATCTTTATTCCTGGGTAATAATGCTACTTGTGAACAGTAAATGAAATAATTTTGTAAAATGTTTAGCTCATTGCCAGTGGTATGGTAAGTACTCAATTAAAGTTTTCTTTTATTATTACTAGTATCAAGTGGCTCTTTTAAATTTTATGTTGTAAGTTTTTAGGGATTCCCTGCCTTTGGTCTGAATCTCTTCCTTCCACTTTCTCTTCTCTTTTCCCTCCCCTCTTTTTTTCCTTTCCATTATTACTCACCCTATCTTTCCACTTATCTATTCATTTTTTTAATCTAATTACTGAATGTCTGTTCATCCATTCATTCTCTTATCTACTCTTGCATCCATTTTTACCTATATTAATTAATTACTTAATCTAGCCATTCATGTCTAATTGGGTGGCTGTGGTATAGTGGAAATTGCCTGGGTGTAGTCACATCCATACCCTCTCAGTTGAATCTTGGATGGTTCAGTCTATAATAGACAATAGGGGGCACTGACATTGTTTTGTGTGGCTGAGAGATGGACTGTGGTCTCCGTCCAAATGACTTTTCATGGGTCCTTCTGAGAGCCATTGAGGCTCTGTAGTCCCCATCAGGCACTCTGAGAAGCCACTCGAAGCAGCAATATCTGAGCTGCAATGTGCACATTTACAATTAGATGATATTATTCATCACAGTAATATTTTATTTAAAGAAACCAATAAAGCAGATGGAGATTGCTAAAGATGTGACTATTGTAGCTGGCATGTTTGTTCAGCAACTGGCACAATAAAAGAAGTACAGAAGAGCAGAGGAGATGGGGAACACCAATTATTTTAATTTCCTTGAAGAGGGGAACTGAAAATCACAGTGTTGACCTTCACAATTCGGAAAATTATCTGGATTCTAGGAAATTCAAGATAATCATAGGATATTTGGCAGAGCAGGAGAAAATAGCCTGTGCCTTTAATATTTGACTTCCCTGTGCACCTAGTTCAATAGAAGTGAAGTATGTAGAGGAAGAAGAGTGACCCTAATAATGCTGTAGGAAGAGCATGGGGCTGGAGCTGTTTAGATCAAGGTTTCGATTCCTGCCTTTCCACCTATTGGCTGTGCATCCTTAGACAAGTCACTTAATCTTTCAACTTACTTATTGGCATATAGGACCTAATAATATCATTACATTATTCAAGAAGATTAAAGTGAGATCATGTTGATAAAACAGCTGGCAGGATTCTAGATTCATCTTAATACATATTTGTCCCTATGGGTTCCAACATTGTGTACTGATCAGGTGACACCTGGAATCTTTTGCTTGCTTCTGTACAAATATGGAAATGTGCTTCAAAGAGTGATCAGGATCATGAGGGACTTGAAGCCCTGTCCTGTGTCCAGCTGAAAGCAGACAAGATGTCTAATTTGAAGAGGAGAGATTTGAAGGGGACAATATTGAGATCTTCAGGGATTAAACAGTGTTGAGACAACATGTTAAGAGACTGGTATGTGCAACCTACAGAAAGTTACATTTTAGCCCAAGTGTGGAAAAGAAAATAAACAAAGAAGTTTCCACAAGTGAATCCAACAGAAGGGAAGGAAAAAGGCTGCTCAGAAGAGACAAATGATCTGAGTCTTGCAAGTGCAGGGGTGTTCTAGAGAGCCTGGGACATTGGGAGTGTTGGGGGTCATCTCAGGCAGATGAATAGCAGATGTGCAGGCACAGTGGGGTGAAACCACATGATGTATCTGGGGAGCCGAGCACTGTTGGAAAATTCTGGAACTGGAATTAGGGAGAGGTTGGGGGTGAGTGATAGAATGTGGCCAGTTGATAGGAATCATGGAAGATTTCAAGGTTCTTCTGAGATGAGAGTTTCAGCTGAAAAGCACTGTGATCAGATTTGCTCACCATGGTAGAAACAATAATGACAAAGAGGGCAGCCACCTCCAGCTCTACCACTCAGGTGTGTACTTGGGTAAATTGTTTCCAATCTCCAAGAGATGCTAGTGGAGTGGAGCTAATAATCCTACCACACTTTCTTCTCAGGTTTACATGAAGCTCAACTGCATCATGGATGTGAAAACCCAGGAGACAAATGCCAAGTGCCCTGCCCAGTCAGAGAGCTTATTGTTTCATTGCTACTTTCTGGAGGAGATTGAGGAGTGTGACAACAGGTTGAGAATATAAGTTTTTCAACATCCTGCTTACTTTGCTGCAGGCTTTTTTTTTTTTTAATTTAATTTATTAATTATTTCCAGAGAGAGGGGAAGGGAGAGAGTCGGAGACAGAAAGAAACACCAATGTATGGTTTTCACCTACCTCCAGCTACAGAGCTGGCTGGAGACCTGGCTTGCAACCTGATTATGTGCCCTGGCTGGGAATTGAACCAGTGACTTTTGGATTTGCAGGCCGGCACCTATCCACTGCGCACTGCATGCAGGCTTTAAAAAAATTTTACTTATTTATTTTTGCCTTAACTGTGTTCAAACAAACCATAGCAATGCCCTGCACCCCCATTTCATATCATAGATCAAACATGTTCTGGCCCTTTCCTTCCTTGTGGTCTCTGCCTATCCATAATGGGATGCCTGTGACATATGAGTTGTGAAGTATTGTCACACATGAGACTGTCACATATCTCCATTAGAACAAGAGTCTCAAGATAGTTTAAAATGAGGAGTGAGAAAGATCACAAGTAGGCTATGGTTCCTAGTTCCTCCATCTATAAGCTGGGGATCCAATTCCTGATACCCAAGGCTATTGTAAGGATGAAATGAGGTATAAAGTACCTGGCACACAGCACATCCAAAAACAAATAAAAATGATTGAAGGCAGTAATCATGTAATGGGCCATACAGATGAATATATATATATATATATATATATATATATATATATATATATATATATATAAATTATGTGCATATGTATTATATAGTCAGGGGATTTTGTTGTTTGCATTAGAAATGAAATCAAGAAAAAGAAAACAATGGGTAAACCTGAGTTCAATATTCAATGAAACTGGATGTTTCCCCAACCCTGAGACAGAGGTGAAATATTGCATTACAATGCTCTTTAGCCTGGTGTTTAGGTCAAGCTACACTATTATTTTGGAGGCACAACCTCTACAAAGGCACACACATGGGCCCTGAACCCTGGGGAACATCAACACAGACTCCCATGATGGGTCCTGAGTTCTGGGTCAGGCTGTTAGCTTCTAATGGTTTCTCATGACCCAGCTGTGTTGTTTGTTCTGTTTTCATGTAGGCAGTTGTATTGCATCTTAACACTTTCGGAGGTATTTTCCCTTAGACATTTCTCATTTTGATAGAATTTGTAAGAGATGCAGTGTTCTATTCAATATTATATAGTAACTATTATGTAATTGAACAATTTTGGTAATTCCAGTTAGACCAACACTGGAGTTATAGAGTCAGGGACCTACTCCTTACTAACTTAAAATTCTGGGAAAATTTCTTAACGTCTTTATGCTTCCATTTCCTCATCTTAGAAATGGGAATAACAATACCAACTTTCTAGGGGTATGATTTGTGAAAGGTACAATTAACTTGTTTAAAAACCAACCCCATTTTAGTGTCCTATTCCCAAATGGTATTAAAAGCCATTGACAAGTGGCCCTGGATGGTGGCACAGTGGATAAGGAGCCACCCTCTGAACCCAAAGGTTGCTGGTTTGATTCCCCAGCTAGGGCACATAACCATGTTGCAAGCCAGGTCTCCAGCCAGGTCTTTAGCCAGGTCTCCAGCCAGGTCTCCAGCCAGGTCTCCAGCCAGGTCTCAGCCAGGTCTCAGCCAGGTCTCCAGCCAGGCCCGTAGCTGGAGGCAGGTGAAAGGCAATCATACATTGATGTTTTTCTCCCTCTCTGCCTCCCTCCCTCCCCTTTTTCTAAAAATAATAAAATAAAAATCTTTAAAAAAAAACACAAAACATTTGACAAGCAATTTAATTTTTACCACATGCTCTTTCAAATGCATTAAATATAGAATATATTCATAGCATACAATGTATTAAAACAGTGTTTTCTCCATCACTCTATTTCTCAACATCGGTGCACACTGCAGTTTCCACAGAAACTTCCCCCTTCTGGACACCGGTAGTGCACAGGCTCCCTTGTGAACTGCCTGTGTCAGCAATCTGGTCTCCCATTCCTCCCTTCCCTAGCTTTACCTGTCCACTTCCCAAAAGGGCTGATACTGAAAACTAGAATCCACCCTTCTTAGGAAAAGGGAAGGGAGGAGAAGGAAAGGTTATGAACACCTTACAATTTAGGTAACTAGATGGAGAATGGACAATCCGCCTCCAGAGTCTAAAGCTAGGAGCCAAAAGAAGAGAAGTACCACATTCTAAGACACATGTGGTTACACATTTGGGCCCTGACCGCCTGGTCCACTCACCCTGAAAGTTGCTTAAGCAGAATACTAGGGAGATGAGAGAATCCTTCAACTGCAAGTTACAAGCCTGGCCCACAAACAGGGTGAAAGAATCATCTACAGGGATCTGGCTATCAGAGGCTTCGGGGTGGGAGGGACCGCATTCGGGGAAGCTGAGGGAGGGGCAGGTTTGGGGGAGGTTGGCCAAGCAGTGAAATCCCTCTCTCATCAAAGGTCTGAGCAGTGGGAAGAGCTCCTGGCCCTGCTGGGCACCCTGAAGGACTCTTACAGGTGCCTGTGAGAACTCCAGGGTCTGGATACCTATCATCCGGCAAATACTGTGCTTAGCTCGAGAAGTCCAAACCAGATGAGCGCAACAATCCAGATAAGTGAGAAAACAATGTTTCATCCCATCTTCCATTTTGTACTTGAAGTTACCAGCATGCTTCTCTCCACTCTATCTCCATGACAAATCATGGAGGCTCAAGACTGGCTTGCCCTCATGGAGAGAGGAGGGGGGACGTTAAATAGGACATGAGATTGAAGTTGAAAACTAGGGGTGGGTATTGTTAGATGCAAAATCAACCAGGAAAGTAGGGACTCTGCCAAAGGTCTCATTCAGGTGTGGGAAAGGGAGATTTGATAGCTTGGTTGAAGGGATAATTAGAGAAAAAAGAAAACTAATTTGTATTTGTGCCCTGTTGAGTTCCAATTCTTCTATAAGCCACTTATATTTGATAAATTTTCTTTTATCTCTGATACAATATAGATGAAAATGTTCTGTAAACTGGAATGTACTATACAAGTATTCATTACAATTAATAATCATTACGAAGAGAAGTAAAGAAATAACAAAGGTTTTCTTTTTTTTTCTTTTTTAATTTTATTGTTGTTGTATTACATCCATCCCCTTTTTGCTCCCCTCTGTCCCCCTCCAGGTTTTCTTGATTTCCCTCAGTTATCTTAAATCCAAAGCACAATTTCTGGTTTGGAGGGAGACAGAATTAATCAGTGTTTCAAAATACCTACACATGGCTATCAGGGAAGCAGGGCAAGTGAGGTGCTTTTCGAACTTGGCTCAGGGTTCTGGCAGCACAGGACATATCTAATTTGACATCTTTTCTAATCACACCACCATTTCTTCAGACACTGCTTACCTTGAAGCAGTAGCCAGAAATAGTCATTATACATGCATGCTTCCCCTATCAATCCTCTCTCTCCAGCTCTAGTACTTGTATAAAAGCAGCCCAGTGAGTGTCACAGGTTGTTTATGTCTCATGCCATTCAGCCCTCGTTGCAGCCCCATGAGGCAGGTACTACATTATGCCTACAGTACAAATGACAAGAGTGAAATGCAGAATGGCAAATCACTTCACCAACTCACACAGCGAGTGGGAAGCAGAACTTGAAAGCCTTCCCTAAACCTCAATGGTGCCTATATGCATCCTCTCCATTTCTACCCATCTTCAGCCCTGTTGCGAGACTGATCTTTCCAAATCTGCTGGTATCAGTGTCCTGAAGAAAATAAAATGAGAAAAGTTGGGCACCCTAAAGAACTCTTACATGTGCCTGTGAGAGCGCTCACATGCTGCCTATCACTACATGAATCATTAAGTAGAAACAACGATTGAATCCTTATGAGAGCTTTATTCAAATGCTGGGGATCTGACAAGATGGTGGTTTATGTACCCTAAAAACTTTCTTAACATCTTATCTCAAGCCATCCTTTTAATATGAGGAAAAGGGTAGGTAAAACATTTGGAAAAAAGATTAATCAAATAAGAGCTGCAAGTCCAGCTGTGCTTTTCCTTGCATTTCTTTATCTGCTAATCAACAATTCTTTATCTGCATCACAGAAGTTCCCTCCCTGGAACACAAAGCCATCTTCATGGCTTGCAGACCCCCTGGGGCCCAAAGATTGAATTGTTCGTTGACCTCCCGGAGTCACGTAGGCTATGGATTCCAGTTCCTGCCATAACAGCTTTCCACATGGCATTAGTCACAAAAGCCTATCAACGTTCTTCCCTCTTGGGCACGCATCTTTATTATTCTCTCCTAAACTCTAAAGGTCCCCACAAGACTCGCAGCCAAGGGAGCACTGGGAAGCAGCACCTCGTCCCGTGCTAGCTCCCAACACTAGCTTCAAGGCCACTTTTTCTCTAACAGAAACCCTGCCTTGCCTCATTTCTATCACTGTGACTTCTACATCCCAGTGAGCTACCAGCAGCCCTCCATCCTGGCTCACTTCCTTTCTATAATGTTTCTTGAAAGCCAAAGTAGAGCTCCACCTAGGCTCTCTGGTGTTATTTCTCTTACCCTTTCTTGTTTCACTATTCCCAGCTTTAATAAGGGTAACCTCAAAATCACCCAAACTCATGAACTCAAGATCCCACACACTATAGGCCAGCCTAAGGCAGATCTGCTCTGGGGCTGGTTTCTGTCGAATAACAAAAACTCTCCATGAACTGACTCCAACCTCTTTCATGCTCTGTAGTCCTCAGAGCCCTGGATGACATGATCAGCTCTGAATACCCCAAATTTGTCTCCAATTGTCCTTCTACCTGGACTCCTGATGGGCCTTCTCTGTCCTTCTCTGTCCTTCTCCAAGTACAAGAGAAGTTCTGACTAAGCACTGGTGGACCTCCTACATGGGCCACTCCAGTTCTCCAGCCAGATGTGTGTACTGCCTATCAGAGCCTCAAGGCAAATAGACCTAAGTCCTTAAGTGCAGGTTCAACTTGTTACTACCTATATGGACTGGGACAATTTACTTAGGCCTCTGTGAATTTTGGTTTCCTTATTTGTAAAGAACAGTAACGATGGTATAGGGTATGTGAGGATTTATTCAGCAGGCAAAGTGCTTAACATGGTACCCAGATTATTCTCAACCCTTCAAACATTCCTTCAGTATATGTGGAGCATGACATATACAACATCTGTCCAGAAAGTATCGAGCCAATGTCGATAAATTTTTAAAAATATTTGATTTTCTTATTTTCAAAGAGAGGGGAAGGGAGAGATGCAGAGATGGAGAGAAACACCAATGTATGGTTGTCTTTCATCGGCCTCCAGCTACAGAGCTGGCTAGAGACCTGGCTTGTAGCCTGGTTATGTTGCCTTGGCTGGGAATCGAACTAGCGACCTTTGGGTTCATAGACCAGTGCTTATCCACTGAGCCACCAGCCAGGACCTCAATGGCAATATAATTGAAACAGTTTGTGCAGCTGATACTTTTGGGATTGACATCTTATTCACTGGGGCTATGCTAGGTTCTAGGGTTATTATGATGGACAAACTAAGACCAGTTCCTGCCCTCATTTTCTAGTAACTGATAAGACAGACATTAACAAAACAAACATCGTTATTTGGGATACTTTCTGAGATGCGCCTAGGTGGATAGTGACTATAAAATCTTTTATAGCATTCAACCCTGGGAAGTAGGCATTACTAGCTCCATTTTACAATTGAGGAAACTGAGGCTGGGAACCATGAAGTGATTACCTCAGGATTAACCAGACTATTGTCTTTATTAAGAATTGGAGACAAGTCTGGAACCAGATCGGTTGGATTTCAGACACTAAGTTCTTTCTTTATACCTGCTCGCCTTGTATGTTTGATGAGAAGGAACTTTGGCTACTCTCAAAGAGTTCTAATCTCTGGCTCCGGAATGATTAGATCACTAAATGAGTGAACAAGTAATAAAACAATAAGTGAAAGGTGTAAAAGAAGATCTCTCAGGCTAGCAAAGAGCAGTCTTGCTTTATCTCAAGTGGAGATCCCCAGTCAGCAGAGGCCCTTTCCAGGCTCCTCGTAGGCAGGAGGCAGATTTCGGCCAGCCAGAACCTAAACATTGAGGGGTGTTAGAACATCTCTTCCAAATAAATGGGCAGACAATTCAGTTTTGGTGAGTTGGCACCTAAGGACTTAAAAATAAAGAAACCTTTACCCCACCGCTCCAATGTCTGGTTCTAGTCTAACAGAAGCAATGTTACTATTATCAACGTCATCCCATGAAACATTTCTTTATCACTGAAGATTTTGTGATTTATGAAAGTTATAACCACTGCTCTGAGGGATCAGCTGCCACAAAGTAGCTCAGGAAGATGTGAAGATCTTTGGAGAACAGGGCTGAAGGGGTGGCTGACAGGGGCTGCTGACCTTGAATGCTACCACTCCTTTCTCCATTCCATGACCTTCTCACTCACACTACGTCTGGCTTACAACTGGGGAGTGTTTTGATTTTGCAGTTTTAACCACATCATCTCAGCTGATCCCAACAATGACTTTGGAGACACCTTGAAGAAATGGGGTCCTCTCCAGTTTAAAGGTGAGAAAACTGAAGCTGGAATAGTGAGGAGCTACAGAGTGGCAGAGTCTGGATTCTGAGCGTTGAGCCAGTCCTTGTGTTAACTTTTACTGCCCAGATGCCATTTAGCTATAAAGTTCTTGAGAAGAAACATAGCCCTGGTGACTGTGCCTTATGCAGGCTGGACATGTTCTTTCTGAGTCATGCATGTGAACTGGGGTAGGGGTCCTGCAGAAAGAATTGCATTTCAGAACAAGAACCCCCATATGTGCAAAACTCCCCCCACCCCACCCTTCCAGAAAAAGTAGCTTGGAGAAGGATAGGAGGATTCAGCCTTGGGGAACTATTCTGTCCTGATAACTGGGCATTTGTTACAGCTACGTTTCCACAAGGACCCAGGTGGCCAACTCTCCCTGAACAGAATATTATGGCAGAATATTATGGCAGAAAGGAAAATGGATGGGAGTCAGGGAGCTTGGTGCCCACCTTGTCTTCACTGAACACTTGGTAACATTCCTTCCCAGATCACTTTCTTCATTTGTGATTCCAGAAGCCTTCTGCCTTCTTTCAAGCCCAGATTTTCAAGTCCACTTGATTAAGATATAAGCTGGCCTCTTGTGGTCTTTGTCTGTGTAGGCTTGTGCCTGGACCTGAACTGCCACATAGCAATGATAATTGCTCCTGATGGAGGCCCTTGAAAGGGCTAGTTTAATACTGGTGGAGTAGGGCTCTTCCACCCCTACTCCAGAGCTAATGAAAGTCATGTGGCTTTCCTGTCCAGAAGGTTAAGACCATACTTCACAGCCTCAGACTGTTTCTTATATATATGAGCACATCCAGCTGTAAAAGGACCCTTGGCGGTGGCGGGGAGGGGGGCAGGGGTCCCCAGTTTTAAGGGGCTTGATTTGCCTGATGCCAAGAATGACTCTTAATGATAGAGTTTGGTGAAAAGGAAAGGTATTTTGTTTGAGGGTTATACAAATTATACTGTAGATACAATTGTGCGGTTAAACCCCACTCCCTTTAAAAACACCCAAAATATATACAGTAATTTCCGATTAGGCTAGCTTTAAAACAGACAAGCAAAAGATACCATTTTTCAAAAACATAACAGCTCACAGCTTAGCATTCCAATTATAAATTTAAAGTTCCCGGCAGCTGCTATACCCAGTTAGGGGAGTATCTTGCGCACACTCCCCAACTCTTATACCACAGGTAATTAACGCCCTATCTCTGCACAAGCTGCACGTCTTGTTTTCCTTTTCCCCTTTGCTCTCCTCATTCTCAAACCAGGTGAGTTCTCAGGCTGCATGTTTGTCTATGGGTCCATCTAGGGGAGCAGAGAGACTGCGTGTCTCTCTATATGTTCCTCTGAGTGAGACGGAGAGTGATTGCCTGTCTACTGCCCTATTTTAAGCTGCAACCATGGCCTGTGACTCAGTGGTAGGGTGACCAATTGTGGTCACCTATGAAATCTCAAGTAGTCCTGTAAATTCTTTCATCACCATTCTATGGTCAAAACCCCCTCCCATCTTCTAGGGGTAAAGGTTTATCTAGTCATTGGCATAACCAAGGCACTAGTCACCAGCCATAGACATGCAAAGTACCTCTCTCTGGAAAAATGGCTCACTTCAGTGTCCCACTCCAAACTGCAGAGTGGGGATTTTGGCTTTTTCTCGCTTTGTAACACATCTACTATAAATCACCTGTATAGTCTCTCTCTCTCTTTTTGTTTTTTCCTGCTGGGGGCCTGGCACTGAGCTCAGAGAAATTACTAACTTTAGGGATCAGGTTCCTGCTGCTAGGAGGTTAATTAAAATGCCAGGGCCTGAGGTGGCTTTGTGTGTCCTCCTGGGTAGGAAGAGAAGGGTCTAAAAGCAATCAATTCAGCCTTGCCTCTACCAGGTTTCTGACCTGGAAGATGGATTTGGATGAAAAGAAGGGGATACCTATGCAAGTGATGGATTTAAGAAAGGGAGAGAAAAACAAAGACAGTGTGAGCCATGTTAAGACGGTTCTCTCATGTACTGTTGGTGGGGTCTACACTGGGGAAACATCGTTGAAAAATAAGCTTGTCTTGAATAATAAGGGCTTGAAAATGCCTCACATCATTTCACCCCATAATTCCTCTTCCTCAAGTCTGGCCTAAGGACCTGAACAGAAATGCAAATAGAGCTTTATGCATACACATGTTTATCACAGGGCTTCTTATTGCAATAATGAATATTGGAAATAATCTAAATGTCGGATCTGGGATTGGTTATGTAAATCACGACTCATCTCCGTAGGATAGAACATTCTGCAGCAATTTAGAATGATGTTTATGAAAGCATTTTCATGGCATGGCTAACTGCTTATGATGTAAAGCAGAGCAAATTTTAGAAACAAGTTATCAATAATAAGGTATAAAGATAAAATATGCTTAAGAAATATCCTGAGAAGATGACAACATGTTTTCATCAGTGGGTGATTCTCAGATGGGAGAAAAGTTTGCTTGAATTTTGCAATTATTAATAACAATCATGTAATTCTTTTATAATTAAAATAAAAGGAGGACACGGTTAAAGACAACCAAAGAGCTACTTTCTCCCTTGACATTGTGAGGACTCTAGAATTTTTGTTGAGTCCTTGGATCTGTAAGTTGGGCCTCAAGGCAGCAGATTCTTGGCTCTATCAACAGCTAAACCAGGAGAATCTTATCTTTTAAGTCCAAATAAAGATGGTAAGGGAAAAGGGCGCAGTGTTTTTATGTCCACTCCCTACATCTCAAATCTTCATGTGTTCACTGACCTGGAAACTCTTTGGAGTTTTTACGAAGGCTTTATTTCATAATCATGGTATGATAGATTTAATCATTGGACATCAGGGATTGATTCCACCTCCAGTCCCCTCTTCCCTTCCCAGAGGTCAGGAGTGGAACTGAGAGCTCCAACCCACTAATCACATGGTTGTTTCTCTTCCTACTCATCCCCCACCCCAAAGCCACTCATTAGCATAACAAAAGACACTTTGATAAGTACCATTACTTAAGACAGTACACAGGTTTTAGGAACTCTGTGCTAGAAACTGAGATGAAGATCAAATATATATTTATTATAATTCACAGTAATGGTCCCCTGACTTTCCCCTGGGGAACTGCTGTCTCCCACACTGTTCATTCAGAATGGAGATGTGACTCAAGCCAACAGCACAGAGCCTTGCTGGGCTCAGGGAAGGGCCAAGAGCACACTCAAAGCTCTGAAAGGAAATGGGAATTTTGGGAATGCTTATGGGAATGAGACTCTCAATTTTTCCTGTGGGCCCTGGAACTAAGAGAACCCAGGGGCTTCTCCTGTTACTGCCAGCCTAAACACATGAGACTGAAGCCACTTAGAAAAAGATGGTTCTGTGAGATGAAGACAAGGTCCTGACAGGAAAGATACATTAGAGATCTCATTAGAGGCAGGGCTAACAGGAACTAGATAGCTCCCTTGAACTAGATACTATGAAGAGGGTTTAATAAAGGGACCTGTGGGAAGAGTATAGGGTGCCAAACTACCCCTTGCAAAAACTCTGCAGGGACCCAGGGCCCGTAACAGTGGAGCAGCCACCACCTGTAGGTCCAGAGGGACTTAACAGGGAGCAGTTACCAGAACCTACAGGAGAGGGTCACATAGAGAGAGGAGAGTGACCTTGGATTGCAGGACAAAGCCAGCCTGGAGTGACCCTACAGGGAAGAAGCCAGGGGAACAGACGCCCTGCCTTGACCTTTGCTCACTTCTTCACACTGGCCAACACCCCTGGAAGGCAGAGGCTACAGGAGCCCTGCTGATGTGGTCCAGACAGCACAGGCTCCGGGACAGAGGGCAGGGAGAAGGAAGGCAGCAAGCGAATTTGGAGCAGCAAAAGGAAATGATTGGGTTTTCCTGTCCCCCCCCCCCCCCCCCGGTTTAAAAAATTGTGGTCAAGTATGTATAAAATGTGCCATCTTAGCCATTTTTAAGGATACAATTCAGTAGTATTAGTTCCATTTACATTGTTGTGTCACCACAACCACTACCTAGATTCAAAATGGTTTCATGACCCTAAATAGTAACCCTATACTTATTAGGCAATAGCTTCCCATTTTCCCTTTCACCCTGCCTCTATAACCTCCAACCTATTCTAGATATTTTGTGTAAGTGGAACCATGCAGGAGCTTTCCTTCTGTATTTGGCTTATTTCACTTAGCATACTATTTTCAAGGTTCATCTATGTTGCAACCTATATCAGAACTTCATTTTTAATGGTTGAGTAATACCCCATTGTATGGATATACCACCATTGGATTATTCATTGATGGACACTTGGAATGTTTCTACCTTTTGACTATTGTGAATAATGGTGCAATGAATCTTCCTCTATATTTCAAATGCCTGCCCCAGAAGAGAAGCTAGAAAGTGAAGGAACTGATGCAATAAAATGCATGTACTTTTGACTTTGTGGAAGAAGCCTACTAAACATGGTTAGAGCTATTGCCATTTCGAGTCAGGGCAGGCTGTCTAGTCAGGACCCATGAGTCTGAACCCATGCAGCCCATGTAGAAGTTAAGGGGGTGAAAGGGAGAAGCCACTGATCTCTGGAGTGTGAAAGCCTAACAACTTAGGGTGTTGTTTTTTAAAATACCCAAGCTCATAGTAACCTAGTAATTAGACTGGCACTGTCTGTCAGCAACGTTTGCTTAATGGTTGAGTGATCAGGGTTTTCTCTCTTTTTTTCCTGTCTCCTGTCAACTCTGGCTGATTAGCAAGGCATGTGAATCTTTCCTTACACATAATTTTCCAAGTCTGAAGTGAGAAATTAAACTGAACTCAATTATAGCAGCCACTCTAATGCATTTAATTGCACACAGGAGCTAGGAATTTGAAGAGTTCCTTGGAGGATGAAGATGAGCAGAGTGGACTTGGAGTTACTGATGTCATGTTTACCTGCGGGTGTGCATGTGGCCCTGAGGGTCCCCATGCCCCTCCCAGACACACGTTTGTGTGAACACATGGATGAACTGCAGATGCTATGAGATCACATCCTTCGAGATGGATGTGGTGGCACTTTCCCCAATGGTCTGGCTGATGAATTTACAACTGCTTTCAAGTGCTACTTCAGAAGCTTATGTAATTAAAAAAAATATATATGTCTCCCTCTGAGAAACTGCAACAAACTAATGAAAAGAGGTCAAGCGAGGGATGAAAGCTGGTTGTCAGGCAGAGCCTCTCCTCCAAAGGGACACTATGTGCAGGACCAGTTGAAACCAAGCCACTCATTAGCCTCAGTGCATAGCAGCATCATGGGGTCCATGACAGCTATGGTGCACTGCAGTCAATGCAGTGGCCCTGTCCTGAGGAGCTAATCGTCCTCCCGGTGAGGACTGTGTTCTGGATACTGTGTTCCTGCTGTTCCTATGTTACCTTCAGTCTTTGCAACAATCCTGCATGGCTTGGGATGTTATTCTGGCTTTACACATGCGGACAGTCGGGCTCGAGGTACAAAGACTTGCTTGAGCAAGTGACTGCACACAATTAGATCTAGATCTGAGCTGAAGCCAGAGGTTGCTGCATTATGTCCCAGCGTCACATTGAACTCCAGACGCTGTGGCGCAGAGGCTGCCAGGCAAGGCAAAAACACCCATCTGCTTTACATTCGAATGTTTGCCACTGGAAAGGAATCCAAGAGTAAAGGAACTGATTGATGGCAGTGAGATGCATGGTGCCGCCCATGCACTTCCCTCTTTGGCTTGACATCTTTTCATTAGTTTTATTGCAGTTTTTGTCCCCTTTCTGTCTTCTTCTGCTTTCACTTTCCACACTCCTCCTCTTTCATTTTTACTTCCCCCTCATCTCCATCCTTTCCCCCGAACCATCCTGCATTGTGTTCTTTCTCCCCTCCCATTCTCATCAATTTTGATCAAGAACTGGTCATAAGGCTGTCCCTCTGAAAACAAAAAAGGGGCCTCGGGAAAGAAAACTCTCCTTTGACATGACTGTGAGATGCAGAGTTGGTAGGCACCACCAGGGGTGAGCCAGGAAATTCTGAAGGACAGCAATGGGCAGCAGGAGCCTGAAGGAGCCCTTGACCTAACACTGGTGGCCTAGGGCCATGCTCCTGGTCCTCTGGCCTCAGCTGTAACTCACCGAAGAGGCAAGAGAATTATCTTTACCTTAGAGCAATGGGTGCTGCTAAATCTAGGGTCTGTGTGGCATTGGGCATCAGATGCTGAGAGAGGGTGCTGAATGGGCTTGGCAAACAAAAAGGAGCAGCCATCCAAAACTAGGGCATGGAGCCAGGGGATGGTAGAGCCAGGGAGATGTGAACAGCAAGGTCACGTCAAAGCCAGTCAGCAGGAAGGCGGTTCCAGGTGCGTCCAGGCTTGCTTTCAGTGACTCGCTCTGATATGCCCAGCTTGCCGTGGGACAAGGTAGGGCACGTCTGAGCCATGGCAAGGCCCAGGGGTGGGGGGTGCTATTATCTGCTCTTTGGCCAGTACCATATGTCCTTGTTTTTAGCTTTTCTACATTTGAGACCCACTTTGGTCTCACCACAAGGTCAGCAAGACAAGGACTAATTCTATGGTGATTGTGATAGATGATACCACCAAAAGTAAGGGGCTCAAGGATCTTATTCAAGGGTTCAGAACTGAAAAGTGGAAAAGCTGGGATCACACCCAAAAATTCCTCCCACTTGCCAGGCTGCTTGGTGCCCTTTGGAAGGCCAGGTGGTGTGGTGTTTGGAGACCAGCACAGGCCTGGCAGCCAGCCAGACCCAGTACCGTAGCTTTACTTCAAAACTTAAATTAGCTCTGTATTGCCACGCACCATGTTTTGCTACCATACAAACTTGCTCATTCTGTCAGGTGGCCTGCTTTCTACAAACAAATACAACAGAATTCACAGAGGGGCACTGCTTCTTGAGGCTTGAATGTCTGGTCTCTGTTAGCCACTCTGAGTTCACAGGAGGCAGCCTGACAGTATGGACTTCATGGGAAGGAAGCACTGCCTGGAAGAGCCTAATTATTCCCAGCGAGTGTCTTTCACTTGGTGGATCCAGGCTCTCAATGATGTGTATACAAGTATGTTGCAAAGAACGTTTTCCAAGTGAGAACCTGGATGCTGTAAAAACAAAATGGAATGATTAGGAAGGCGCTGGACCATGGAGTGTTTTCCTTGAGCAAGTCTTTTAACCTTGCATTGAAGCTGACCCTTACTCAGGCGCTGACAGCCTTTTTGGAACAGAGGAAACAAGCTGAGTTCTTTTTAATGTATATTAAATTGAGCTTGTCAAACTTGACAAAGTCTCTCTCAGTAGATGGTCGCTAAGAGGACAGCCTGCTCAGACATGCCAGTTGGGAGGCTGTGTGGAAGGCACTCCCTCCCTTGACTAGGGTGGAACAAAATCTTAGTCCCTCCCTCTCTCTCTTCTTTCTTTTCTTCTTTCTTTAATAAAAGCTATTGCCTATTAGTGATCAGAGTCCAAAGCCTGTGCCAAAGACTTAATGTGAGTTCTATGATGTAATTTCAGTAACACGCCTATGAAATCCTTACTTTAGAGAAGAGCGTATGTAGCAAGGCTCAAAGCGGTGCTCCAATACAGCTGCTAATAGGCAAGTCTGACTTCTATGCTTAAGGCGCTCAATTTCTTTGGCTATTATTATTTTAACAAATCAAACCGCTTACATTCACTATATTCTTTTACAGGCCTTGCCCATGTGTATGTGTAACTTTTGCATAATGCAAACTTGAATTATTTTACAGCTATAGTTCAGTATTAAGATTTAAGTTTTATTTTTATCAAAGTAATACATAAATATTTTAAACAGCTAAATAGCGTAAAATATATACCTTAGAAAACACCAATGCCTGGTTTTACTTGATCTCTCCTAACTATTGCTTCTGATACCGATCTCCACATTTTTGGTAAAGAATATGTTTATTCACCTTTTCCTTAATTGATCAATTTTTACATATTGACTTTTTTGAACAGTTTAGGAAGACATGCTTTCTCACTCTCTTCACTTCCTTTCCATGCATTGCTATTATGACTTTGTGGATATTGTACAATCAGGTTGTATCTCCTGCTTGTATTATACTTTGTTTTTTAAAAGATAATAATTCCCTCGCTCTGTATACATACTTTAATCTAGTTCTAATTTTCCACACATGTTCTCTCACATCTCTGTCATTCACCTATGTGTCATTTTCCCATGAACTTAAACATATCAATTCCAGCTTGCTTTCCAGGATGGATGCACAGCTGATATATGGGGTCTTCTTTTGATTAGCATCCTGGGAAGCCCTTTTGTGCCTTATATGGGTTGATGTCTTCCTTCCTGCAGCCCTTAGCTTGTTATGTTGTACTTTTCTTTTCCATTTATTTTTCTAAGAAAGGGCATATGAGTTATACAATATTTTTGAGTCTTTGATTATCTTATTCCTCACTCCAATTTAGGTACCAGTTTGGTTGGGTATAAATTTCTGGTTTGAAAAAGATTTTCTTTGAAAATACTTAAAGCCACTTTCCATTGTCATCCAACTTCTTGCCTTGGTGTTGAGAAGTCTGAGACAAATTTGATCACAAGTTCTTTGTAGTGATCTTTAATTCTCTCTGGAAGCTTTGGAATAGTCTCTCTATTTTTGAGTTCAGAAATTTCATGATGATATGATTCAGTGTAGGTCTCTTGTATGCCTTGTACTCAGCACTTGATGTATCCTTTAAATTGGAGACACTTTTTCTTTAGTTCTGGGAAATTTTCTGGTCTCACATTGATTTATGGTGTCAAGATTCCACAAAGTTTGAATGAATGGAAGCCAATTAATGTTTATTGTACAGCTACTATGTTTTAGTCATTGAAATAGACACTTTGCAAGTGCTATTTATTTTATCTTCATAGAAAACCTTCAAGATAGCTGTTAGCATTAATAGCTTATAGATGAGGACTCTGTGACTCAGAGTAGTGGAACAATTTATCCCAGCTATTTAACACCATAGCTATTAAACACCAACAACCTTAAACAATAATAGCTATTAAACATTGTAGTCAGAATTTTATCCGAGTCTGGATAACTCAGTCCACTAAATGAGCTTCCCCAGACATGTTCCTTAGAACACCAGTGTCTCTTACATTTCTATAGTGTAACATAGTTAGAAAATGCTGGGATAAATATGTGTCTTAGTTACAGGGTTTCTCAGAATTGTTGATACCGTAAACAGTGAGTCTCTAACGAGGAGATTGTGTAATGCATCATTTCCCAGAGTAGATGGATCTGATACTGAAGCTGTACCTTGAATGGTAAGAGAATTAGAGTATGAGATATTACATCTGGTTGCTGGCTAGCAGGCCAGGGTTGTAATGGACTTCATGGTTATTTCTATAATATCTTGTCTCCTCCATCCTGCTCTTCCTTGTTTCATTCCACTGGCCCACCTTGCTCACTTGGCACTAATCACAGTACCTTTTTATTTCTTTCAGTTTCTTGATTACTCAAACAGCCATACTGGCTGTCTTTCAAATCAATGAAAGCCTCTTTGTGCCTGTGTCTTTCAATACACCACTCTCTCTGCCCTCCACTCTCTGCTCTTTGCTCTTCATCTTCCTCACCTGGCTCACACCTCTTGGCCTTCAAAGCGTAGCCTAAAGGCAGTCTCCTCAACAGAGTTTTCTCTAAACATTCCAATTAGGTTAGACCTCCCTACCTGATGTTCTTAAACTATACTGCACTATATCAATCATAACATGTCATTTGCATATGATGTACCACATATCAATTACAATCATATAAATTACATGTTTTACAAAATTTATTTATTGCCTGTCTTCTTTTTGTAGAATCTAAGCACCTTCTGCATCAGGGATCATGTCTATCTTGCTTATTACCATATGCCTAGAACAGAGACTTGTGCATAATGTATGCAAGGTCCTCAGTAAACATTTGTTGAAGGAGTGCATGAAAGATCAAATGGATAAACAAAAATGGCTACTTCATTAATCATCATCATTAATGAGGGTGCTAATGAATGAAGTTAGGTTAGAATGGTGGCTCTTGTTAGAGTTCCAATAGCCCAATTCCTCTTCACAATAGGTCTGCAGTGAAACAAGAATATAATTCAAGACATAGCCTCAAATGTAATGAATATTCCATGAAACAAAATCATAATTAAAAAATATTCACTTCTGTTCTGTACATGAGTTATTTTGCCAACAGGTATTTCAGCATGAGATTGCTTCCACCCCAAAATACCCAGCCTCAAAAGCATATTCAAGTAGTTCTCCCTTAGTCCTACAAATCAGGTGCTCATCAAAGAGCTAAGAGAGCAAGTGAATGTTCTCTTTTAAAGGGTGGAAAATGCAAAAACTTGTAATAAAAAGAAAGTCAGGTTGGATATTTTTAAGGTCCTTTTTCTAACCTTCACTGGCTAAGCCAGTGGGCCTGACCCAGAGTCTGGGGCCAGTGCTTCCACCTCCCATGAGAATTATGGTTCTACCCTGGTGAGATATTCTGGAGAGCCATGCCTTCCATTTTACCGCGGGTGACTTCTGGGAAGGCTCAGTAGCATAACGTCCCCCAAAGCATCTCGCACAATGCTTGCCCATGCAATATGTACAGTTGCTTGCCCTTCACCTTCCTCATCTGGCCCTCTCCACCCTAACTTCATTGATGCATCAATGAACTCTTTCTGTGGGTACCTTCACCCTGACAATTAAAGACACTTAAGAGTTCTGATTCATCTCTGCATCCCCAGCCCTTTTATGATGTTAGGCACATAAGGCGCATTCAATTTACTGTTTACTGAACAGGAGTGAAGGATCCCATCAGCAGCCCTGTCAAGTAAATGTGGGGCCTTTTATTATCAGCAATTACCCAGTGAAGGAAAGGGGATCTCAGACAGCCCATGTAACTTGACTGACTTGCTTGGGGACCCAAATGATGATTCCCCAACTTGTACACAGCCCTCCACATCCTCTACAACCTGGCCCCTGCCCACCACTCCTGGATTTGCCCCCATAGCCCTTCACCTCTTTGTTTACTCTCCAGTGAAACTAAACAGCAGTGGCCCTACCCATGTGCTGAATGAACGTCAAATGAGTGCTTTTTTGTGAGGCTGGGCCTTTGTGCATTTTGTTCTCCTCTACTGACAGGTCCTTTTTAAATTTACCTTTCAACCCTCTGTTGAGGTATTTCCTCCTCCTGGGAGCCTTCTAGGACTAGCTCCTCCCTGCTCTGTTGTAGGCCTTCCTGGCCCAATGCACTGATCATTGCACTTGCAACATTGTAAGGTGATTGTTTATTGATCTGTTCCCATCACACTATGACTTCTGGGGTAGTGGCTGGAGCTCCATAAGGCTAACGAAAGACATGCTGCAAAGTGAAACTCCAATCTTTGTGAAGAACAACCAGAAACATGCTTAGGGCGCCGGCCTGGCCCTGCTGGTCCAGTGCTCTCTCCCAGACGCCACACTGCTGAACACATGCATGCAATGAGCATCAGGAGAAAAAAAAATAGATCAAATGGCAGCACAAATGCAAATTGGCAGCCATGCTCAAGATGCTGAGAGGACGCCCATCTGCTCTCCTCGCTCCTAAATCCACAGTTGTGCCCTCCACGCTGAGAGAGCTGGCAGCAGCTGGCCCCCTGCTGCGAGGGAAGAAAGGAACCATTTATTACAAAAAGCCCTCTCTAAATCAATCTGTGAATCTGCTCTGGAGGTCTGGGTGCAGAGGCGGCTTGTGGGCCCTGTCCTGTGCCTACCAGTGCTACCTGGGCATTCTAGCCACATTCGGCCAGCACCTCACCAGGGCATGAAGGAGAAACCTGGTATGTTTCTCTGGGAGCAAATTTAGGAAGTCAGAGATTAGATTGATTTCCTGTAAAAGAGACTGGTGCAATGGCTAGCATGTCCCAGGGTGGCAGCCTCCACAGCTGACATCTGGATGATACTCATGGTGCTGGGTGATGGGTTCTGGCCAGTGGTATCTTGTATGGAAACCGGTTTCCATGCCTGATGCCTCCAAATATCAACTGATGTTTCTGGCAGCCGCATCTGGAAACATCTCTCCTTTGGTAATCACTTATAGTCTATTGATGTTAGAGGTTGGGGCTTGCAGGTTGGGTCCTGATGCAGTACTCCTGGAAGTTAGGCTGATGTCAGAGGTGGATGTCGGCTCGGGGTGTCAATGTGGACCTTTGCTCCAAGCCAAGCTTGCCCTGCATGAAGCCCAAGATGAAGGTCTTGGCTCTCTGGAGTCCTGAGTTATATATATGGTCCTGCCCTCCGGACAGTGCTGATTAAAATAATCAGAGTAGCCAATCTATGGTCTAGTCAGTAATCAATGATGCAATTTGGTGCAAAAAGAGCAGCTGGGCCAAGGACATTTAATGTGTTATGAAGGAGAACAAAGAAACCTCCAGGAAATGAGGCTATTGGTGAGAGCTGAAGCTGAAAGATCAGATGAAGACAGAGACCAGAGGGGTCCTGATGAGGTACATGTAAGCTGAAGTTAGGTGGGAGCAAAGCACAGAGTAAGCAGAGGCCAAGGTGCAGAGACACGTGAGTGTAGTGAATGGGAAGGAAGAATAGGGCAGATGAGAGGAGAAGGGAGGCTTTCTGACTAGAGCAACTGCAGAGCCCTACAGGGATGTCTGTTCCTTAAACCACAAAAGCCCTATTTATATGTTTGCTCAATAAGCAGGCTTAAATTAAGTCCTAGGCTAATTGCTGGGGTACAGCCCTTGATCTTCAGCCACTCACAGTCCTCTAGGGGAGAGACATGTGTAAAGGGACAATGGCATAGCTCAACAAATGGATAGTAAAATTGCACAAATGTTGAAGGTGAAATGAATACATAGGGAGGACCGTCCCAGTCTGCCTGGGATGTCAAAGAAGGCCTTCCAGCTGGGTTGAGGGAAGGTGGGTACAAATGCTAAGCATTTGAGATGAACTGCGTAAAGGCCTGAGAAGGAGCATAGCATGTTTGGGGGTTTCTAAGAAGCTGGAAATGTGGGAGCATTAAGCTTGAATATTCATTCATTCCCAGAAGAAAATGTAAAAGTAGGTAGCTATGATAAGGTAAATGATGTAATAGGCATCAGCAAATTCACCTTCAAAAGCAAAAATCACACAATTATGGAGATTCTTAGCGATCACCTAGTGCAAATGGTTTATTTTACCAATAAGGAAACTGAGTCGCAGAGAAGGAAGGTCACCTTCATGCTGCTGTGAATCTTTCTGGAATTGCCCAAGGAAGTAGGGGCAGGGCTGGGACAAGATCCACGCCCCCTGAGTGCTGGTTCCCGCCCCTGTGTAAAGGGCAGGAAGTTGGAGTGGCCCAGGGGCTTTTCTTTTTCATGCTTTTTGGGAGGTGTGGTGGGGAGTCCAACTAACTATTTCTGGATGGAAGCACTGAAAACCCAGCGCAGCAAACAGAGATACAGCACACATCAGTTCTGTGATTGAGGGCCTAAGGGGATGCTTGGTTCCAATGCCCAATGCTTGGTTCCACTGACTACGGGAAATACCCTCTTTGTCTTCTCCAAATCCTGACCACCCCTCCGGATCTAGTTCAACTTCCTTCTCCTCCAAGAAGATTTCCATGTCTGCCCAGTAGCCATAGGTAGGAGGTGCTTTCTCTACTATGGCCTTTCAGGCCCTGATAGTCAAAGGATACTCACATACCCTGCCTATTACCATGTGAATTTCCTGTTCATCTGTGTGATTATTTGTCCCAATGGGAGCTCCTGCCCTGTGGTGGGGCTACCTCTCATACTTTCTTAAATCCTGGCATAGGGGAACACTAATGGACTCTTTTAGACTTTGTAAAATGATCCCTTCTGTTGTCCCTCATGCCCTTCCAAAGCTAATCAGACTTACTCTATTGTTCAGTTTCTACTATTGCCTGCCAGTTTCCCCATTTTGTCCCTTAACATCAAATGACAATTGTAACATCACTTTATAGTCATATAGAGCTTCGTAGTTGAAAAATATGCTTTTACACCTGTAGAGACCAAAGGTTAGGAAAGTTAAGTTACCCTCTATGTTTTTCAGGCAATGATGATCAAAGTGATGGATGAGTTACAAGTCATACCTATGTGAACTGAGGAGTAACAGGAGGTTCAGGAAAACCATTATTTTAAACATTTTCAAATAGGCAGAGTTACATAGAGACCACTCTGTATATCAGAGTCCTTATATACAAAATGACCCAAGTGAACAAGATTAGAAATATTTCACTTCTGACAGTTTGTGATAGTGTAATAATTGCTACATGGTAAAGAGTCATACTCTTTGCCCAAATGCTAAACTCATTTAGTTGACCTATCTGGGGTATTTATTTTGTTTTGAAAGATAATGATATGCTTATTTCCACCTTCTGATAAGTTCTAAAATAATGTTTTTGTTTCCTTCTTCCACATCATCTTCCTCTTAATTTATTGCATTATTTAACCTGTGGCTTGATCACATTATCATAGGCCCAATATATATCAAAGGAAGTCCCTATGGTGGAACTATTTCATTTGACCTCCAGATCTACTTTCCACTCTTCTTTATCCTTCTTTTACCCAGAGGCCACCCTCTAGGGCTGCATCAATGCCCTGTGCCTCTGGCATTAGATTGGCTTTATCCAGTGGGAGGCAATGGAAGGAGGCAGAAAGGTGGGAGGAGAGAGGAGGCCAGGGTATCTAATTCCCTGGCTTCCATGTTCTTGGGACACCATGGGTTGGCTGTGGCCCTATTACTAAAGGCCACAGCTCCTGTCAGGGGTCCCTCTTTACACAGCTACCTTTTCTGGTTCTCGAAACGGTCCCTTTAGGCCTAGGGGTGGTAGTCACTCCCTGCTATTACTAGTCATGTGGTTTATATTCTTTCTTACAGTTTCCTTAAATCTAGACCACTAAATTAGACCATATACCAGAATAAACTCAAGATGGAAAAAAGACTTAAATGTAAGCTGTGCCACCATAAAAGTCCTAGAGGGAAACATAGGCAGTAAAAATTTAGCAATATTTTCACTATATTTCATCTAGAGCAAGGGAAATAAAGGAACAAACAAATAGGACTACATCAAACTAAAAAGTTTCTGCTCAGCTAACGAAAACATCAACAAAATGAAAAATGAATCAACTATATGGGAAAACATATTTGCCAATGATACCTCAAACAAGGATTTGATCTCCAAAATATATAAAGAACTCATAAAACTCAACACCAGAAAGACAGACAATCTAATTAAAAAATGGGCAAAAGACCTGAACAGACACTTCTCTGAGGAAGACATACAGAGGGTCCATAGGCATATAAGAGGATGCTCAACATCACTAGCCATCAGAGAGTTGCAAATTAAAACCACAATGAGATACCACCTCACACCTGTCAGAATGGCCATCATTAACAAGTCAACAAACAAGTGCTGGTGAGGATGTGGAGAAAAGGGAACTCCAGTGCACCGTTGGTGGAAACGCAGACTGCACATAGTGGTGCAGCCACTATGGAAGACAGTATAGAACTTCCTCATAATCGAAAAATAGAACTGCCTTTTGATTCAGTGAATCCACTTCTGGGATTATATTCTAAAAATTCTGAAACATTGATTCAAAAGAATAATGCACCCTCCTGTTCACAGCAGCACTATTTACAATAGCCAAGTGCTGGAAATAGCCTAAGTGCCCATCAGTGGATGATTGGATCAAAAAACTTTGGTACATTTACACAATGGAATACTACACAGCAGAAAGAAAGAAGGAACTCCTTCCCTTTGCAACAGCATGGATGGAACTGGAGGGTATTATGCTTAGTGAAATGAGCCAGGAGGTGAAAGACAAATACCATATAATCTCACCTAATGAACAAAAACAAACGAGCAAGCAAAATGAAACCAGAGGCAGGGAAACAAAGAATAGGCTGACAGTGATCAGAGGGAGGGGAAGGGAGAGAAGGGAGGAAAGAAGTGAAAGGGTCTAGTTGAGGAACTAATATAAATGACCCAAGGACATGGACAACAGGTTGGGGATTGACTGTGGGAGAGGGGTGGGGGGTGGGCAGGGCAGGGAGAAGCCACGGGGGAAAATGGGGCAATTGTAATAGAACAAAAATTTTAAAATGTTGCATATAAAAAATCCTGCCCAAATGTTTGCAAATATCCTATTTCTTAAGTTCCCCTCAATTGTGCCATTTGAGTGTGCCATCTGTTTCTTGCAGGACTCTTGTTCATAGTCTCCACACATTTTGTAAAAAATGGAATGATCTTACTTATATTAAGTACCTATCATAGATTTATAGAGACAGAAAGTAGGATGGTAGATGTCAGGGACTAGGGGGATGGGGTGTTACTATCTAATTAGTGCAGAGTTTCTATTTGGAATGATAAAAAAGTTATAGAGATGGATGGTGGTGATGGTTGCACAATAATGTGAATATATTTAATGCTACTGCACTATTCCCTTAGAAATGTTAAAGTGGTAAATTTTATGTTATGCATATATCACCACCAGAAAAATAAATAAATAGGAGGCAATAAAAGCTGATTGGTTATTTATGCTTGATAGGCTAGAGCCAAAACAATATCTATATTTTTTTCCATTTTCAATATTCTAGTGAAGGGATCCCATTGGGTCAGCCCAATGCAATGGCTAGGCACCTTTTATTCCTGCCAAACAACTTCATCATGCTTGGGACACTGTGTAATTTATTTGGAATAATAGATGCATGATGATCCTGGTCTGGTGCTGGTACATAATACTGAGTGTAGCGTCCTTGGTCCAAAGCCTAGTTCATCTCTACTTATATCATGGAGCTTTCTGGAATTGTGGCCTCATGCTCCTGTTGTTCTTTTCACTCTTCTCACTCTTGCCTCTGAATGCCAACAGCACAGTTCCAGTTCTGTGGAAGTTAGTCCATTTATGTTACTTCTGGTCCTAATCCCAGATAGTCTTCAAAAGATTCAGATAAAAAAAAAAATATTTTATTTATTATTTTTAGAGAGCAGGGAAGAGAGGGGGAGAAGCATCAATGCACGGTTGCTTTTCACATGCCTCTCGCTGGAGACCTGGCTGGAAACCTGGTTTGCAATCCAAGCAGGTGCCCTGAGTGGGAATCAAACCAGCAACTCTTTGGTTCACAGGCTGACCTCAATCCATGGAGCTACACAAACCAGAGCAGATTGAGAGTTTTTTGAGGACAAGGATCAGGGCTTATTGCCTTTGTTCCCTGTACACCTATACTGGTACTGAATGGTACTCCATGTACACTTGGCAAATGCTTATAACCCGACATAGATGTATTGTGCAATTTACATAATGAAAAGTACCACAAATCAGAATGTTTCTCTCTGGCTCTGATTTCTGCTGGCAGAAAGACTAATTTTCCTAAACTTATACCAGTCCGGACTCTTGACAGCAGTTTGACATCCAGGAACAATGGATGCCTTGGGTGCTTTGTTTTCCCTCCCTTTCTTCGATTTTCTGCAGTCCGTGAGCCAGAACTTTATAGAAATAGCTGAAATCTTCAAGGAATAATGAACTCCTCTCCAGGAACCGCAGAGGTGGGCAGCATCAACAAAGCTTCCGTTTCACCAGAGAGGCGCCATCTGTTCTGCTGGAATTGTTCTTAGACTCTCGTGGCATCCTCCTAATTTCTCTCGTTTTGAGTGGTAAACTACATGACCTATTTATATCGCCGTCCTTGTGTTGTTTTAAGCATGGCTTTTTCAGTAAGAGAGAGAATTTGGTTTTATTCAGACTGTAACAGATGCTAGTGAATTTCAGTCCCATTCATGGGCATGGCTGAAATAGTTAGATATGACCAGGGAGCCATGGCATCCCAGGACCTGTACTTTGCTCCTACTCTCTGAATTGGATACTTGAATATGAATTAGAATTATGTGTTAAAGTTCTTAGCCCTTTTATTATTATAATGTATTTTATTGGTGCACATAAACTCTATATTAAAGATAATAAGATAATAGCCTACTGCATATTAGATTTATCCTAGTTTAAATTACTTTGTTGTCTCAACTTTAGTTATGGCATTTATGGAAACTTCATTTTTATATAGTTCTTATGTACTAACATTTGTCTGGCTGAGTATTCTGTCCCACTGAATTTTTGTGTGTGTGTGGTGTGTGTACTAGTACCACATTTAATGCTAGTGAATTAAGAAGGCATTTTAGAAGTTTTTGGTGGGAATATAATTTATGTAACCTTTCAGGAAAAACAATTTGCCAATTGATTGCAAGAGCCTGAAATATGTTTATATTCTTTGACCCAATAATTCCCCACTGAGTAATTTATGCTAAGAAAGTAGTAAGAAATGTAAAATATTTACACACTAAGATGTTCACTACAGTATTATTTACAATAATGAAAACTTAAATATAATATTTGGGAATTAGCACTTTTTGTAGATTATTGCATAGCCATTAAAATTTTAGTCACAAAGGAAATGTCAAGGCTCCAGAAATGTTTAAGATATAATCAGTGATGTGTTAGCAAAAGTTTAACAACAGGCCCTCTCAAAACATAAAACAGCACTGCCTTGTGGTGTCTGCTAGTTTCTGTGGTGAGTACACTCCCATCACGGCTGATTTCAAGCTCCAATGTGAAGTCACTAAATTCAGAGTTAGAAAGACATGCACATGAGCTCTTGTGGACAAGTATGAGCCAGCTTCAGCATGCTGCTAGTTATAATGTTACGTGACAAAAATAGGATGCAAAGGGTGCATACACTGTAATGTCAACAATGTAAGCAATCTAGTATTTAAGAAGAGACTGGAAGAAGAGTGGTCTTTTTGGGCAGCTGAATGATGAAGGATCCCCTACCTCCTGCATCTAAATATTTCTCTGAACTTCACACTATGTTCATGGAGAGCCAAATTATTCTTACAATCAGAAAAAACCAATTGCTGTTTCCCTCCTTCCCCAACCACTCCTCATCATGAAGCTTGGCTTCTTTTGTGATCCCATTGACTCTAGTGACAAGACTATTCTCGGGCCTTTGTTAGGGTCAACTTTGAAGACTTATTCTGTCTCTCCAGAGCTTGGTCTTTGTTTCAGAATCTCCTGTCCCTACACCTGTCCCCCTTTTCACCCTCTACAAATAAGCAAAGAGAACTTTCATCCATTATAAAGGAGGTACTTAATTATCTAGATATGGCAGGCAGCGGTAAACCAAACATACTTCTGTAACCCCCAATACAGTTATGTTTCTGTCACATGTGACAATGTGCCTCACTGTTAGTCACTCAAAGCTGCTGGAAAATGCTCAGTCTGAAAGGAATCAGTCCTCCCCCTTCATTGTCAGATGGGCAGTGTGAGGTCAGATAAAGTTGAGGACTCACTATGAGCTTGTGGCTGAAAACGCAGGCGTCCTGACTCCCAGGCAGTTGGCGTGTCCTCTGCAGCAGTGCTGAAGGCAATTAGCAATCTAGAACCTCCCACGTAAGAACTGGGAAGAGACAGCCCTTCAGCCTGTAGAGACGTGTATGTAGACATCCGACACTATCACTGGGCACTTTGCCTCAGCTTACAGGGGAGTGGGGCACTTCTGGGGAAACTTTCAACCTTGCCATTCTCCGGAAAATAATTCCTTCTTTCTGTCACAAGTGCATTTTTGGATGTGGTCAATTATGTATTGAGAAGAGGGGCTGGCAAGTGCTAGGGGAAAGACAGAATACAACGCTTCAAAAGCTTCATTTTAAAGAGCTGCAACTCTCTAGGAAATCAGTTAGCAAAAAATGTCACAAAGAGGCATGTTAAAGGGGAAATGGCTTTATCTATCGCCGGAGTCCCCCTGAGGTCGAGGAGGCACATCAGCCTTCCTCCCCAGGCCATGCTGGCCCTGTGGGGTGGGGCCCCAGTCAAGTCTTCTCCACACTGGAGCTACTTGAACCTCCCACCCAGTTTCTAGGATTCCACATTCTTCCCCTGTGCCCATCTTAGAGAAGCAGGCACTAGGTAGGAACCTTGTCCTCACCTGTATACTTGTCCTGATTTGCCCTGACATGTCTTCCAACTAGGTCACATTATCCTCCAATCCATTGCCAATCCCTGTCCATTTCCCTCCTAGGACCAACCTCCTGCAATCTCTCCACTTGCATCCATCTTCTGTGCCCTACGCTGAGCTGTCATCCCAGGTTGCCTGGACATTGCAGTAATTTCCTCCCTTGGCCATTCTGCATCCACTCTTCCCCTTCCTCTACTTTACACATGGTAACCAGGGTTATCTTTTCAAAATGTCCATACTTCATGTCACCCATCTGATTACAACATGATTCTCTCAGGATAAGCTCAAAATCCTCCACATGGCTTACATATCCTGCAGCATCTGCCCCCACCGCTATTTATTTTTATCCTGGCCTTCTGGGTGCTGGTCCACTTTCAGGTCCTTGACTGTGGTAAGGTCTCTCCTTCTATAGCATGTTTTGGGGCCCCCCCACAGCTCTTAATGCTCCATTAAGCCCATTCCCCTGTCCTTTAATTCAAGCACCACTTCCTTAGGTAGTCTTTGTTGACCCACTTCTCCCCCAGCACCTCGTTAGGTGACAATGTCCTTTGTCACATGCACTCAGAAAACCACGCCCCTTTCCTTCAGAACACTGATGCTAATTTGCAGTTATTTCATTATACCTATTTCCTGTTGTGACTATAGGTGACATGACAGCAGGGCCACATCATTCATGGTTCACAATTATATTTCCAGTATCTATCACAATGCTTGTTAGTAGCTCATCAAATGTCATTTAAATGAATGACGGAGTGGATGGGATATGACTTTCCTTCATGAACCTTTTGAGAGCCCTCCTTTCAGAATTGCTCTCTGGCACTTCTTCATATCCATCTATTGGTTTTCCCACCTGTAAAATGGAGCTAACCATATGTCTTAGTGTTGAATGGAAGGTAAGTTAGAAGGATGGATCTGAACATACACAATGGCTATCATAACAGGTGGTTAAAAAGTGCTTGCTTTCTTTATAATCACACTTGTTTCTTATCATAAACACTTATAAGAAGCAAGCCTTACCTCATTCATCTCAAAAGGCCTTCACTGGGAGGAACTTGTATGCAGTAGGCGGGCCCCCATGAATGTGTCTGTGTTGGAATGACGGGGCTTACATTGTCCTCAGCTGCCTTTTCCAAGGCTAAATCCTTAATTACCTCGTCTTAATATGATCACATAACTTGTGGCCCTCTCTGGCTAATTCATTTTTGATCAACTGGATTGCTCTCCACTGACATTCCTCTGTAATGTAGCCTCTGGCATTCCCATCCGCATGGGAAGGCAGTCTGGCTCATTTGAACAAATTGCTTAACGTGTTCAATTAGATTCAAGCATCCTTAGAAAGAAAAAATTAAGTAACAAAGAAAAATAAGATGACTAACAATTGTCCCCATACCCACAATCTTCCCAAATGGCCTTATTTTATGGTTGCTGGCTCCTAAATCATGTTTGTGTTGCTACTGTGACTTGTGCCAGCCAGAAGGTTGAGTCATTTTCACCATTATCAGCCAACGTCCCTGAGTGTGCACTGGATGTTCAGCACTGTGCTCATGGCAGTGTAGAAACATTTATGACCTGAAAGTATGCGTGCTGCTGTTGGGGTAATTTATTCGTCGATCGTTAGTGTTATTCATTTGTCTAGTAACGCTTTTACCTTTCACCAACCCCGAGCCATTGTGTACCTGTTTGAAATCCTGTTTGTCCTCTAAAGCCCAGCTCAGTTATCTCCTCCTTCCCCAGAGGTTTCTCTACTCTCTTGTAGAAAATGAATCATTCCTTTAATTAGGCTAAGTCTGTATCTTAACAAAATTTGATTTTTTATACTCCACACCATGTTTCTTTGCTAAATATTTGTCTCCCTTATTAAAATGTGAGGTACCTAAAGGTAGGGAAATAATTGTGCCCTCAGCATCCAATGTAGTGATTAGTATATAGTACATGCTCAATAAATGCTGGCTGAACCAAATGGATAAACTTATTTGCTCCTCAAATATGTTGCACCTACTATGTGCTAGGAGCTAACAAGAGTATCTGGACCCTACTATCTAGGAGCTTGTGGTTATTTTTCCAAATGACAGATGCAAATATAAATCATAAAATAAAGTGGCATCAATGGAACCACAGAGGTGTGTGTGAGGTGCTGTGGAAGCCTAAGGGCATGGGGATGGCTAACACATACAGGATAAATAGGCACCTTACCATGAGGCAGTAAGTAACCACTTAGAGGCGAGTCACTAATAATTCAGAGGAGACAAAAATTAGTGTGACTGGAATGATGAAGGCAAGGTTTCACCTAACCCTTTGATATTTTGGGTGTGTTTGATTTCCGTAAGTAGTTGTTCCTTTCATCATGCTCATGCCAGTGCTGCACGTTGACGTATATATTTAGCCTCAGTAAAAAGAGCATATCTAGACTTAAGAATGTGTGAGGGCTGGCTGTTCTCAGCTAGTTGGTCTTGATCTCGCACCATTACTAGGTCCTATCAGGGCTTGCTTTCTGAAACCCGTCTGGCTGAGTTTTACAGCTTGGAGGCTAAAGAATGTGTAAGTAAATAAAAATAAAAGAGCTCTGGTTTCGAAAGTTTCCACATTGTGGTAAGACATGCATTCCACTGGGAACCAGGCAAGGCAGCGTGCCTTACTCCAGGAGTGGCTGCCTTGCTCAGAGGGAGAACAACCGTGGCTCCTGTCCCTGGCCTCATGCTAGGAGAGCTGGATGCATTTTTCTGGGGCAGCAGGTGGTGGCAGGCACACTGACCCTGGCTAGGAAAAGCCCTTTGGTTGGGAATCCAGCACCATGACTGTGGTGAGTTTGGTTAATGGGGTTGGTTGGTGTCCAGAAGGTTCTGAACACCCTCCATGCAGAGAGGACAAAAGTACTCTTAGGACACACCCAGGGTAGACACACACATTCTTGGAAGCTCCCCCTTTGTAAAACGATGATGTTGGAACCATCTGATGCAGTGCCACATAGTGGAAGAATCAAAGCCAAGAAAATCAGGGGCCATTGATCCAGATTCTGTCAACCTGATAATGTGGCAGAGCCACTTATGTTTCGATGGCTCCTTAGCCAACTCTCACTTCAGGTCTGGACCAGGTCCCATCACAGAAGCTGTTGCTACACCTCTAATCCTTACACTTGAGTTCTTCCTAACCTAAAAAATGCATTGCCATTTGGTAGGAGAAAGTGAATAGGGAAAATGACCCAACCCTTTTCCTCCAAAGGCATACTTCAGAGACACTTAATCCACAATCTGTTTTTCTTTTCTCCTCTCTTCTGGCCTGTGGTAGGGCCCTCTGTGCCCATGTTCCCTGCCCACTGCAGAGGAGTGAGCTCTGACAATCAGAGAGAGGAGCATGGAAGGGAAGACAGTTGTGGCTTCAGTCCAGTTCCCTTTATTAGTCCTTCTGCCTTTTCTTTCAAGTCCCACCTTATTTGAAGAGGCCTAACTTAGTGTGCCTGCTCAGGCCACTTAAGGGCTCCTCCTCTGGATGGGGAAGAGGCCTGGGTCTCCCCCAGTGCCTGGTCTGTGCCACCAATGAACTTGATGCAGAGGCACAGAGCAGCATTGGAGGAACTTTCAGGACACCGAAGATCATCTGCTGCTGCCTCTTTCATGAAGCTTTGATTGCTTTTTACCTTTCAATCTTCATAACATCCTCAAGAAAATAATAAAGATAATATTAGCATCATCTTGTAGACATGGAAATGTAGGGGCTAAGAAGTGGAGTTAGTTTCTGGGGTCACAGCTTTACTGGGATTAGCTTGCTGGTTCTAAGGAAGATACCAAAAATAAATCTTTGTGAATAAAGCCCTGTGTGGAGCCAAAATGGAGCCACAAGCTGACTTCAAGGAGAAAGCATTCTGGTCCTGCCTTTGTTTCTTTTTCATGGAGACATCATTCTCCCTGCCCATCTGCTCTAGTCTTCCCCACCGCTGCCTGGACAGCTCTTCCTACTTTCCCAGTCCACCTGAGGGGCCAGTGGGAGTGATGTTGTTTCCACTATTTCTCCAGTTGAGCAGAGTTCAGCTGCTGGGGTGCCACACTGTGCTTTGAAAATGGTGATTTTCCACTTGGAAAAATAACTTCATTGTGTTCCATTGTAAAAGTATATCTTACATCATAGGTAGGTACACACATAAATACACATCATGAGGTAAAGACATAAAGTCACATGTACAATATACACAAGTGCACAAATGTATAAACATGCACATCTGCAATGTTTATTTTGGAAACATATCCAAGTATACCTGTGAAATATTTCATGAAATAAAACTCTCTTAAAGGACTCTGGTATTTTCCATTCTTTTCTATCCTTTTAGAGAAACTACTGCTCATTAGTCTCTAAACTGATTTCGTAATCCAGTAATGGGTTGAAATCCTTAGCTTGAAAAACTGATCTAAATGTTGGAGGACCTCAGGGCACACTCCTAGGCCCCATTCTTTCCCCTCTCTCACTCTTTCCTTTGGTGACCTCATCCAGCTTCAGGATTTAATACATCACCTATACTAGTGCTTCGCAAATTTACACATCCAGGCTGGGTCTCCCCGAATTTCCACACTCATGTACCCAATAGCCTGTTGACATCTGTACTTGGATATATGATGGCATCTCACACCAAACACCTGGCCCCTATTCCAAGCCCACATTTTTGGCAGCCTGCCCCACCTCAATGAATGGCAACTCCATTCTTCCAGATGCTCAGGCTAAAGCACTTGGAATTATCCTTGATACTACCCCAGATCCAAACCATCCACAGTTACTCTTGGTTTCAAACTCTGTCTAGAAATCAACAAGTCCTCACCACATCCACCAAATATCACTGGTTCAAACACCATTATCAATCTCCTGGGTCATTGTAATGACCTCTTAACCTATCTAAGCCAGAGTGACCATTAACAATATGTTAGATCATGACACTCTCCTGCTTAAAACCCTCTAACGAATCCCCATCTTTTGCAGCATGAAACCTCAAGCCTTTTTACAGCCTTTAAGACCCCACTCCATTGGGCTGCTCCCCTTCCTTCCTCTGCTCTTGCTGTTCCTCAGCCATGCCAACCACTCTCCAACCTCAGGGCCTTTGCTTTTCCTGTTTTCATTGCTTGCCCCTCTCCTTCCCTAATTGTCTACCTGGCTCACTGTATTAGTCAGGATTTGCCAGAGAATGAGACCTAATAGCATGCATATATGTATAGAAAAGTGTTTATTATAATGACTTAGTTCATGTGATTATGGATGTTAATAACTTCCAAGATCTGCAGTTGGCAAGCTGGAGACCTGTAAGAGCTGAGGGTGTAGCTGCAGTCTGATGGTCAGCAGGCTAAAGACCCAGAAAGAGCTGATATTTCAGCTCAAGTCTGGAGGAAGGAGAGAACTAATGTCCCATCTTGAAGGCAGCCAAAAGGAGGAGTTCCCTTTACTTGGGGAAAGGTCAACCTTTGTTCTGTTCAGGCCTTCTACTGACTAGGTAGGACCCACCCTCATTACAGAGAGCAATCTGCTTTATTTAATTCCCAACTTAAATGTTAAACTCATCCAAAAATACCCTCACAGAAATATACAAAATAATATTTGACCAAGTAGTTGGATATTGTGACCCAGTCATGTTGACACATAAATTTAACCATCACACTCACTTCTTTGTAAAACAGGCTTTCTCTGACCATTAATGTATGACACTCCTTTCCCATCTTGAGTTACTCCAAATGCCTTTACCCTGCTTCCTTCTACCCCAATAACTGGAGTTATTATCATTTTTTTATTTATTGCTATGACCCCCCAAACTATATATCCAAAAGGTTCTTATAGTTATTATAGCATATAATAACAACTCAAGTAGCATTTGTTAAATTAGTGAATGAGTCCCTACGCAGCCCAAAAGAAGTCATTCTTGAACTAGGTACTTGCCCTGGTCTAGCCAGCGTCTACCTCTTGTGAAGAACAGCTGATTTTTTACCAGCACTGGGGGCAGCAGGTAGAACTGAGTCAGCTAGACAGGATCCCTAGGCATGGTAATCCCACACACATCCAGTTGCATGTAAAATAAATCATGTGTTTTCCTTCTTTTGTATGGACTGTCCATAAGTATGTATGTCTTTTTTTTTTTATGAAGTTCCATGAAAAAATAAATTTACAACAGCCACAAGAAACTTGAAAATACTACACATATTTATAGAAGGAAGGGATTGACTCTAGCCAGTGATATAGACAACTTTGGGAAGAACAGGTATCTTATCTGTACCCTGATAGTGGGACTCAGGGCTAGAGATGGGGCTGAGATGAAAGTGCATGTCAGATGAGGGACAAAGCATACATAGAGGGGTGGGAAAGTGCACTGTGTCCAAAAAAGAGTAAGCAGTTTTTGCTTAACATCTTGTAAGTATCCATTGAAGATGAATTACTTCCCTGGGTATGAGATTGCAGGCCAATTCAGGTATGATATAATCCAAACCCCCAAATTTCATTATCCCATGACATGGCTTGGTGGCCTGGACTACCAGATTATTGCTTGTCCTCTCCCCTCCAATGGGGTCTGTATCAATGACGCTTAGCAATCACCTGGCCGTCTTGTCTAACAACCTTTGATTATCAACAGGTACAGGTGAGATCCCTGTAACTCCAAGAATTGATGGGAGCCTGTACTTGCAAAATGCTTGTCTCCACTTTCTGAGTGTTTAATTAAATGATTCTCACATCTTCAACTGCATAAAGGCTCCTGGGTAATAAATTACATTTATTAACTTTTTCTACAGATTAGGAGCTGAAGGCAGGATGGAGAGGGTAAGTATTTGACTGAATAATTTTAAGCCTGTCAGAGTCATGATTTCACGATTTTTACACTGGTTCTTATTTATTCAGACTTGCCAAAGAATTGTATTCTTTCTCATCCTCTTAGAAAGCACCAACTTCTCATCATTTTAAGAACCTATTGGAGTGAAGAAGATTTAAAGATGTTCTTAGCTTATAAGAGTCTAACTTTCTCTTTATATTTTTTTCTTTTTGCCTATTACTGTGTCTGTATCTTTGTCTTTTTCCTCTTTATTCTCTTTTGTCCAATCAGTATCTCTGAAAGGCAATCAAGTACACTGTATAGAAAGAATACTAGGGAAAGAATGAGAAGGCTTGGGATCTGGGTTCCAGCCCCAGGTTTGCCACTTCCTAATTGCTTAACCTTTAACCTTTTCTAACAGATCCTGTGAAGGATTGCAGAGGCAGAGTAGTATCACAAAACGCAAACAAGTCTACTGGGGTTAAAAGATCTAGCTCTTCTGTGGGTCCTGTCCTATACCCACTCTGTGGCACTGAGCAGGTTCTTAAACCTCCCTGCTTCTCAAGTTCCTAATCCAGTGGATGAAGATAACATGAGGCTGCGGGAAGAAAAAGAAGAGGCATTAACCTAGCAGGCAGGGGGAGGGTATGTCCTCAAGTCACAAAGGTTGGTTTCAATTTTCCCAGCTGTGTGGTCTTGGATAAGTTACTTAATAATAATAGTTAAGATTTGCTATGTATATATCACGTGGCAGTCATTATTCTAAACCTTTATTTGGATTATCTCAATGAGTCTTTCTATCCTGATGAGGAGGGTGATATTATTCTGTGTTGCTTGTGAGAGATGGGCGGCTCTGAGGGACACAGGGGATTGCTCAATGGCCAAGAGCAAGAACTGGCAGAGAAGGGAAAAACAAGCCCAGCCCTCTACCTCCAGAGCCTACATCTGAACATTGCAAAGCCACAATAGAATTGCCTGCACAACAGGTAATATCAATTAATTATTATGTATTAATAGTTGATATATCAATGATTGCTATTGATATGTTAATATCAATCATAGGTAATATTAAGTAGTACTTGACTCATAATGGCTATTCCAAGGAGTAAATGAGATGCCACAACTAAATGATTTATCACAGTATCTAATAATAATGAAATTCTGCAATAAAGTCAGCATGTGTGTATATGCCACCTTAAATATTTATTTTTGGAACATTACAGGGTAAAATACATACATTGTGTGTATGTGAATAGGTAGCTTATGGTATTTTTTTAAAGATTTTATTATTTTTAGAGAGAAGGGAAGAGAGAGAGAGACATCAATGTATGGTTGCCTTTCACTTGCCTCCAGCTACAGACCTGGCTAGAGACCTGGCTTGCAACCTGGTTATGTGCCCTGACTGGGGAATCAAACTAGTGACCTTTAGGTTCACAGGCTGGTGCCTTATCTACGGTGCCACCAGCTAGGGCTTAGCTTGTGATCTTTTTTTACCTGCTATACACATCACTGTCATGAGGACAACCTCTGCCTTTCCTCCTAGTTCTGAATTCAGACCTTCTATGACTCATTTTCCCCAGCCTGTGTCAACTCCGGTGAGAGTCCCCAGACCACTTGACACAGCGATGACGAATGGTTCCAGAGCTCTTTGACTTAATTAAATGTGAGAAAACATAGAGCTCCATGAAAAGACACCTGTGTGGTTTGTTTCTGAACTCTGTGCTTCCACCACACGTCGCATCTGCGCTGCTCAAACAGCCTGCCACAGAACAGTCCTCTATTCATTCGGCATGGTGAGTCATAGGTCAGTTACCCAAGCTGCATCTGCTCCAAAAAGGAAAGATGTACCTTGAAAGGCAGGGGAGGTGAAAGGTGAATCAAAGGGCTTTGCATAAATAGCATAAGGGTCACAAATAAGATGTCAGGTCTCACTCACTAGCTTGCTCACTCACCAATCATTGATTAGACCTTTCCTCAGTGCCAGGCACTGGAGAAACAAAGTCCAGAGGAGCCCAAGGAAGAGGATTTTCTATTTACTGATTGCTTGCTTTGGGCTGGGCACTGGGCTCCAGGTTTTAATCCTTATAGTAATCCTCTTTAGAAAGGGATTATAATTCCCATTTTGAAGATAAGGAAATTGAACTTTAGATAATCCAAGAGGTTTGCCTAAGGATCACATGGCTGGGAAATAGAGAAATTGGGACTGTTGGTTCTGCCACATTTTACTACGCCTCTTGATTAGAGAAGTTCAAGTCTAGTGGGGAGGGGACTCCAGTCCTTGCTGTTTGGAGTGATAACAGCCCTGGTTATTTAGTCCTGCAGAGCACGTGCAGCCAAGGGAGAGCTTCCTAGTAACTATGGGTAGACTGCCCATTCCCTGCCTTAGAGAGAGGAGGATGGCTCAAGTTCTCTGCTACTTGTGTTATCGCAATCCATGCAGGGCCATCCCAGTTTCACTGAGCAAGGAATCTTCGAAGGTACCGAAGGCACTGAAGGCTGCTACCGTTGCTGACCACCGGGAGGCCTGGCCTTCCTCTCTGCTGCCAGAGGGAGGAGCCTATGTGGCCCTGGCATGGCCCATTCATTGTAGAACAGACTTTCAAGGCAGGTTGCCCACCATATGCCTAATCACCATATCCCTCCTAGCTCAACCCCTTCAGGAATTTCCCTGGCCTAGAAAGGAGGCAAAGTCCTAAGCAAGGCTTTCTGTTTCTAATGAGTGGCATCAGCCTATCTTTTACCTTCCTTTACCAGGTCACCACTTGTTTTCTACTGCTGTAGCAATGCCATACCCTTCTTCTTCATTTTAGGACCCTTTGGGTTTGCTCACTCCCTCCCCACCCATCTTGACTCTTTTTACCAGTTACGGCTTAAGTCAAATATCTACTATTCCATGAAACCTTCTCAGGTATCCCAAGGTGGAACTGATCACCCTTCTGCCTTCTCATGGAGCTTTGCTGACACTTCGAAAGTAGCACCCATCACAGCCTGCCTTGGATAACGCCTGGTCATGAACATGCTCCTCAAGGAAATTTGGTCTCCTTGGATCCCTCCTCAGGCCCTGGAACAGAGCCTTACAGCATACTCAATAAGGATTTTTGGGATTGACTAGGAGTGTGGGCTGCTGGCTCCAACGGCCGTGAGGTCATTGCTGTATGCCTTCAGAACTGCTCCCCTGCCTTCCCCGCTCTGCTCAGGATTATACTTTCCAGGTGCCTTTGCAAATCACATTCTTCAGGGGCCTTTCCAGGTTCTGCAGTCATATTACATGGGCAGCAGGTAAGCTAGCTGATGATTCTGTCTCTGCCACTAAGCATTCTTGGGTAATTCACATAATTTCTCTGGGCTTTAATGGCTCTTTATTAAAATGATAACATTAAATTGATGTTCTGTAAGAGCCTGGCCTGAGCTCCCTTCCTCTCCACTCCCCAATCTTCTTCCCTCCCTCCCTCCCTCCCTCCCTCCCTTCCTTCCCTCCCTTCCTTCCTTCCACACAATCATAAAAAAATGTATCAAGCTTTCCTTCTTCTAGGCAATTGGGAATAGAGAGGGGCACAGCATGGTCCCTGTACTCAGTAAGCACTTACTAAAGCAACAGAAGGACTTTTAGAAGGAGAGTGATGTGAGTAGACATGTTCTTTAGAAAATGTAAAGGACACGAATGGACAGATAGCCTGCTGTGGGGCTAATGGGCCAATTTCCTAAGGGCAGAATGAGCGCAATAGATCCTAGTCAGAGGAAGTCTGATTTCACCCCAAGATGACAGGATGAATTTTCTAACAATTAGAGAAGCTCCACACTGACATTGTAAGGTAATGATGTCCTGTCAACAGACGTACCCAAGAAGGGTTGGATGTGGCTCTCACAGGTGGCAGGGAATGTTCTTCTGCTTTGGGAAGATAGACTAAACAATTCCAAGGATGGACTTTTTGAATTCTAAGCTACTCTGATTTGAAAAGTCAAAATTTCTATGCTTCAAATGAGTGGCTTTGAACTATTTTTAAAAAGCAACCTGACTTTAAACAGAACTCCATGGAATCTCAATTCATAAAATAAGTAAAAGTAAAGTAACTTTGGTTAACATGCATGGCTCTAGTTTCTCAAACTTCCCCTCATATCCTGAGGAAACAGGTTAACACCCATGACTAAAAAGAATCTCTTTGGTGGCTGGGCAGATCTGTGCTGTAAGGCCCTGCTGGTCCCAGCCCTTTCTTCCTTCTTCTCTCCATGATCTGTGGCCCCCATATGCAGTTCTCCTCTCCACTTCTGACCTCTCTGCCCTTGGCTGTGAGAGGTTAGGTATCTGACTTGATGCCATATGATTTGCAGCATATAGCCCTGGCTCCAGGCCTGGCCCCGCCTCCACCATGCTCTGATACTGGGCTTTTGTCAGCAGCTGATCCCTAGTCTCCACCTCACTGACTCCTGGCACCCCCTGGATTCCCTATCAAGGTGCCAGAATGCTTCTCCCTCTCATCTTTTCACTCCCTTCCACTCCATCCTGCCCTATATCCCTGGACCTGAGAACCCCCATTGTTGGGCAGTAACTCATATTTTCTGAGCATGTCCTCTGAGCTGGACACAATATTCATATTTGATCCTCACGTCAAAGCTGCCAGTCAGGATTCGTGTGTGTACTTACGTCACAAATGAGAAAACTAAATCTCTTAGAGGGCAAGTGACTTGGGGAGGAGATGCTGAACTGAGGTCTTAGCCCAGGTCTGCTGGCCCTGGAGCCCCTGTCTGTTCCACAGCCCAGGGTAACCCAGTCCCTCCCATGTCTGGGCCCTGCCTTGCTCTTGCTAGTTGTCTTTTTCTTTTTTTTAAAAAAAGATTTTATTTCATTATTTTTAGAAAGAGGGGAAGGGAGAGAGGCAGAGAGGGAAAGAGACATCAATGTATGGTTGCATTTCACCTGCCTCCAGCCACAGACCTGACTGGAGACCTGGCTTGCAACCTGGTTATGTGCCCTGGCTGGGGAATCGAACCTGCGACCTTTGGGTTCGCAGGCCGGCACCTTAACCACTGCGCTACCAGCCAGGGCCTGCTAGTTGTCTTTTAAGGTGCCAGGAACTCTCCCTCCTGAAGACAAACTTTCTGCATGGTTTTCTGAGTCTCAGATGCCTCTGGATTCTGCTTGGCCTCAATATGTTTACATACTTTCATATTCATTAAGCCCTCAGTATATACTGGACATGATTTTAAACACTAGATGTATTAACTTATTTAATCCTTTCAGCAGATCAATGAAGTAGACATACTTATACTTATTTAATAGATGAGGAAGGTGAGGCTGAATAACACAGCCACACAACTATTAAATGGTAGAGCAGTACAAACCTGGGTATCTCATTCCAGCGCCTAAAGTGAAAACTAGACCCTGTATACAGAGGTTAGACTGACCAACTTGTGTCTTCCTCAATAGCAGCTGAGATGGTAAAATTCAATGACAGGTACTCAATGGGGCTTAGTGACAACCCTTCCCTAGAGGTCTCAAAATGGTAACTATCCCAGGTAGCTACTTGGACATGAGACCATTTTTTAACCAAGCTAAATAAACAAATTAGTGATGAGAGCTCTGTGTGTGCATGTGTGTTTTCATGTGTGTATGCAAAGGGAAAAGGGATGAGGAAATCTCTGCCTACATTATTTAGTTAGAAAGCTGCATCAGAATGTCTTGTTCTGCTTCAGTGGTAGTTGGAATTGTGGGTTGACATATAGATTTCATCTCTTGCTTCAAATTTGGTTGATTTACTGTGGCTGCTTGGAACTGTGAGATGGGAAGGATTCTGTAGTCACAATGGATCTCAGCAGGAAAAAAGAGTCATGATCTATTAATAAGGTCTGCCACATGCACAGGAGATGGAAGTGATGCATATGAGTTGTTTACCTAATAACTATGAACTGGTTCCCTATCCTGGCTCACTCTTATCTGTTTTATCCTCAATTAAGTAGGGGCTGGCTTATCCTTATTCTAAAATGAGACCTGAGCTTTGCCAGGATATCCACTTCCTTCATATCTTGATATCCACAATGTAAACACAATTCTGAGTGGGAAGATGGGAAGATGGGAAGAGGGATTTATGACAAAAGCATTGCTTGAGTATATTTTGTCTTAGTATTCTTTCATAATTCAAGTGGGCATATAAGTTTCCGTTATCAGCTTGGAGAATCAGTAGAGGTCTCTCTATTTCCAGTTCTTGGGTATATGGGTATATGGTGGCACTGTTCTGCATACTAGTTTGATGGAAGTCATGGCAGTAGAAACAGCAATTTCACTGTTCTAGACTCAGTGTCTTCTTAGTGCTCCTGGACAGGGTCCTGGTAGATGATCATATCTACAATGTTCTTCCTCAGGTCTTTCCAAAGCTGATTTTTTCTCATCCTTTAGGTTTTAACTCATGTAGCCCTACCTCAAAATGACCCTCCTTTAGCATCCTATCACATGTCCTCCTTGGCCATTCCTATTGTATTATTCCATTGAATCTTCTTCATGTCTTGTTTCGTTGATATGACTTGTTTTGCTTATTGACCCATTTACTCATTAAGTGTCTGCCCCCTCCTATTTGTAGCATAAGCTCCTCTTTTTCCTTACTCACCACTGTATCACCTATACCTCTGAAAAGTAAAACCAAGATTGATGCTAGAAATTCCATGTGTGGTCTTCTCTGAGGAATGACAACTGCCATTCAGTGTCTGCTGGTAGTTTTAACAATCCTGTACATGTAAGACAATTTTCTCTTGCAGCAACCTTAATCTCTGAAGTTTCTTATAATCCAAATCCATCTCTTGGGGATCTCTTTTCATGGTGTGTACCCATATGCCCTTCCAGATGGCCTCCAGCCTAGGGTTTCCATCAGATCTGTCAGAGGCTGAGGATGTCAGCTATCTGGTAGCTTCTATTCTGAGAGTAAATTATAGCTCTTCCTTCACACAAACTTTTTTGATCAGGAAAGTAGAAAGAGCCTATGAGGCCAATTTTTTCCACAGTGATTTTACTGATACACTTATTTGGTCATATACCTTTAATATTCCCTTCAAAATCTTCAGTGACCCCCCAATACCTACAGAACAAAGTCTAAGATTTTAACCTAAGACATTCAGAGCTCCTCAAATCTCTCTGTCTCTTGTTCTCTTGACTTGCATCAGGAAAGGCTCTTGGCTTATTCCCTGAATGTGCTTTGCAATTGTTCCCTCCCCTCTGCAGTCCTTGCCAGCTCTTTGGGCTGTCCTTCTGGTCTCTCTGATCCTTAGAATGGATGAGTCCCCTCTTCCTTCCTGCATACTTCTGCATTGCTACACATTGAAATGCAATTTTGAAATACATTTTTACATGCTATGTTAAATAATAAGCCTGTAAAATAACACTTTTGACTATTATCTAAATAATAAGGCTGGGGTTAAGTACTATTTTTAATTTGTTTTTCTATCCTTAGTGCACCTAGCAGATTGTCTAGCCCAGACTACAGAATAATGAATAGAATCATTTTTTCATCTTTATGAATGAGGAAACCAAAGCTTGGTGTACAACTATCTTCATGCCCAAATCCATACAGCTGGTTGCCAGGGGATTCAGGACGTGAACATCAATCTCATATATTTAAACTAGAGACCATGCACTCAAACGTGAAAAGGGACCAGGCAGGTAACTAATGCATGTGGGTAAAATACCACCTGAATCATGAAACTGTCTGTCTAGGAAAGAAACCACCACACAGCTCAGCTGACATTCATAAGGTGGGCATGTGGGTCCAGCTCTATCAGATATTCCATTCCATGGAAAGATAAAATCTGATTTGTGTGTGACATCTCACAATTTTTTTAGCATTGACAACTAGTTCTAATTAAAGTTACCATGTGGTCCAAACACATCCCCTCTGTGAGCCAGATGAGGTCTCCATCCACCCTGGATGTGGTGTCATGGTTCAAATGACTCAGGCTTGCAAGTTCCTATTGCCTTTGTAGTAGAATTATTTCAAGTCACTGACATTGGGCTGATCTTGGGACCCTCAAGGTGTGTGGGATGAATACTCTTGCATTTCACGTGGATGCCTGAAAGTTGTGTCAACTCCCAATGACAGGTTTCCTGGTCATTAAAACTGACCAATAACTCTGGTGATGGTTCTCAACTGGGCTCTGCTGTGGATAAATGCAAATCAATAAAAATTATAAAAGGGGCCCTATGTGGATTGGCTGGCTGTCAAGAAAGATAAAATACTGAAGAATTATTGCAAGGGGGCTCTCTGAATGCCTGGCTCTTTGGTAGTAGAAGGCAATTAACTATGGAACAATTACATACATGGGGTGGGGTCATGTTCAGCTTAGGAAAGTAATCATGTCGGCTTTAATGTAGGCACTAAGAGCCAAGCAATGAAAGCTTTGGCCACATTGACTTGAGCATGCATTTATTATGACAAAATGATCCTGTATTGACCTGGAGGCCCTAATGCAGGATATCAGCATATTAACAACAAGCCATTACACGGTCTGACTAAATGCTGGAGGTTAAAGTATTGCCATCCTTTCAACTGTAAAGGAAATGGTGTCCTTTGATTTGCACCAATCACTCCCAGATTATCATGACTACATGTAAATTGGAGTCTGGGGAGTGACCAGGGACAGTGTGGAATCAGCATAAGCTCACATCGTAATTTCACTTCCTACCAGCCTTAAAACCTTGAGTATGTTGCTGAACCCATTTTCAATGTTAGACTTATGATAATTAAAATTAGGGATGATAACACTTTTCTCTCAGCTTGGTTGGGAGATGAACTGTCAATGTACTTTTTGCATAGTGCCTGACACAAACTGGATGCTGAATGCAGTTTTTTTTTTCACTTTCCTTCTCGATTTCCATAGCACTTTATCTGAGTCATTCTTAGGGCTTGATTGGCTTTCTTTCTGAATTTTTGTCTCTCTGTCCATATATTTTCCTCTTATAGGCAATGAATTATTTTGGATCTGAGTTCCCCACTCATTTATCTTTGCATGTTCCATAGGGCCTGCCCATAACATGTACCCAATCACTATTTGTGGCATTGATGGATCCATAGCTTAATGGCACTCAAATTGCACCAATCAGCATCTTCCCTGCCGGTCATTGCTCTGTTACACCAGGCCATCAGCCTTGGGATGAGCAGGAGAACCTGCTGGTCCTGGTGCATGTGTGCCTGCCTAAATCGCCACCTGCTCTAAATGTGGACTGATGGCTACTAAGCATGGATGGAGAAACTATGATTTCTGTAACTGAGAGAGAGAAGTACATCCTAGACAGCTTCCTTGAATAGATGACTTTTGAGATGGGCCATTGAAGATCAGGGAGATGTTTCTATGTAGAAAATGAGGAAGGGCACTTTAGGCAAAAGAAATAGCCCATGCAAAGTTATGGAGGTATGCAATGGGATGGGTAGCTAAAGAAGGAAGAGAACTTGAATTTGTTGAGCACCTACTGTGTACAGGAGCTTTGTCTCTGCTAATGCATTTCATCTCACCTGTTTTGCTGGGAAAGTCTTGTTTCTTCCTATTTTAAAGAAAGGGAAAATGATAGTGATCAGGTTTAGTAATTTGTTCAGACCACGGAGCGTGAAAGTGAAAGGCTTGGGTTTTGAGCCCAGGCATATCTGATGTTAACATTTTTATTCCCATGGTGTATGGTGAGGGGCAGGGAGCAGCGGGCTAAGAGACTAGAATTCACAGCAGTTCCCCAGCATACGATTGTCACTCTTTCAACCCTGAAGGTGAGCACAGTGCTTGCTTCTCGGAAACTGTCTTCTCTTTCGGTTTTGAAAATTTCCCATGAACTTAAAAAATGATCATCAGCTCTCCAGAAAGAAGCAGGATACGTCATGTGAGGAAAGAGATCGATCTTCTTGTTTCATTTTACAAGTTGTAGCCAAATTGCTTGAGCTATTTTCATATTTGGGTTTCAGACTACTTGCTGAGATCCATTTTATCTGATTTGGGGTGTTCCTGCGCAAGGCCTTTTTATTTTACCAGGTGCATTTCACTTTACCACAATCCAGGCTAATTGCCCTGGTGATGACTCAGGAAATCAGGTTGGCAGTTTGCAGAGGAATTGGAGACAGGCATTCACACAGGCGGTGTTAGTCCAGATACATGAGGGCTCCTGCTAGAGTGTCTCTGAGGACTAATTTAGGTGGCCTCCTTCTATCTGCTATAATCATCTTTTAGATTCTGTGGACCTCTGGGTTCTGATGGCAAGCTGAACTGTCACACTCTCTTTTTCCTGAGTTCAGTGAAAACTTCAGTGTGAGTTTTATTAAACTGGATGTAGATAGTTCTTCCAATAAGGACACGTAAATACATGGATCCTCAGCAAACCCTATGAAGTTAACAGAGGGGCCACTCTGTTTAGGAGGTTAGACTTTGGTGTCAGACCTGAACTTACAATCATTTTTTCTCCTCTTACTAGTTGGGTGACCATGGGTGAGCATTTTAATTACTGCACCCCTTTCTCTCCTCAACTAAAATACAGGGATAGGACTACCTTTCTCTTACAGTTATTGTGAGAATTATATAATATAGCACTCATAAAGCTCTAAGTATACTCCTAGAATATAACTACCCCAATCCTGAATCTCTGACTGGGAAAATAAATTAGTTAAGTGACAAATAATGAATGATATGCTTTGCGTGGTAGTTATCAAAATTTACACATTTTAAGATTAAGAAAGGACACCTCAAAGAAATTTTAGGGTTGTAGCATCTGCCTTCAGCTAAGCCTTCCAGGTCTCTGAAGAAAGGTGGTTTTAGCTATTGTAGAGATTTGGTGAAAAAATTCAGGTCACCTCTGGTCTAGTCTTCCAACCTTTAATGCTATTTATACATTTAGATGTCCTTTTCCTAGATGGTGTATCAAAGTTGTCTCTGTGGGCAGTTTAACAATAACTTCATTGAGTCACCAAATTAGATAGCCCAAAGGCAGCTTTTATAATATCATGCCAGACGTATTTCATTTGACCTGCCACTTGCCGTAATGGGCCCAGGACCCTTCTGGACATTGGTTTTCTACTTGACAGGAAATACAGAGATAAGCATTTCCACAGGTGGTGCAGTTCAGGTAAAAGAGGGCTCTTGATAGAACTTTTTTAGGGATTAAAGGTAGGACTCAAAACAATGGAATTTGCAACTTCCTTGGTGAAAATCTTGGACTTCCCATAGGATTTAGAGTGCAATTTTGAGCCAATTTCATATTGCTATTAAGAGCAAGGGACCAACAGGTGATCTCCTGGTCACACAAGTGTATAATATAATGGCTAAATGGGGGTGTTTGTCAGGAGTCTATGTCTGAGTTCATACTTTGTCTCTTGAGACTTTGGCAAGTCTCAAGACTTGCCTAACTACTCTGAACCTCAGTTTTCCCCTCAGTAAGGTAGGGCCAACCTTAGTAGTTACCTCATTGAGCTGTGGTGAGGATAAAATAAGAGAAGCATCTACAGCTATCAGTATAGAGTATGGCCCATGATAAGTACCCAGCAGGTGGTAACTCAGACCTCCCACCACTGCTACCACCGTAACTAAACTTAATAAAGTGTGGCTGATTGTGTTCTTCTTCCCCATCTGTAACACATGTTACCTATGCCTCTTTTGCAATCTGAGTTGCTTTCTCCATTCAGTTAGCAGTATTTGTTCTCATCATGTCTCTCCTAAGCCCTTGAGCACAATGATTTTGGCAGATTTATCACTGTTCTCTTCTAGCACTCAGCATAGGCTGAGTCTTGGTTGGAATCCTGTGATAAGCCCTTTTTGCTACCTACCTCCTCCACCCCCAAACAAAGGACACTTTGGAGTGATGCTTTCTTTCTGTGGTTACTTATTGTTCCCTAATTTAGTTGGGTTCTGTACACCTGAGATCTGGTGCTGATACACCTGATTATACTGCAGGCATTTGAATTTAGGCAAAGTACATTTTAAAATGTGAATAGAAACTTGACTTTAGCTCTATGTTTTTATAGGTTTGGTGGGTTTGTGTTTGGGCTATTCAGTCCTGATGTCTGGACACTTTTACAAAGATCAAACACACAGAGGTTGCCTATGAATAGACAGTGTTATGGCCCCTTTTGTGGGTAGCTTGAACCTTAAGACATGGACCAGATCTAAGCTCAGTTCATTGCTTTAGAGTCAGGCTTCAGAAGATCCAATTCTTCCATGTTGAAGGTTTCCTGGGAACCAACATGCCACCAGGACATCTTCACAGCTCCCTCTGTATTGTAATAGTGAGCAAGATGGGTCTTAAGATGTGAGAAGCAAGGCCTTCCTCTCTTTTCTAGCCAGAGATGTTTCTTTTCTTCTTTGTGGGGACTGAGGAAGACAGGAAAGGTTTGAATCCTGTGTTCTCTGTACAAAGCCCTTCACTCATACGACAAAGAATATGTACCTCAACCCTTCAAAGCAACTAGAAAGTCAATACCTGATGAGACAGATGCAGGTTAGCATTTAGTGCTCAGTGATGCATTTGATGACCTGTGGTATTGTGGAAAGAACATGGTTTTCAGAATTAAGCAGATCAAAATTTGAATTCCTGTACTGCCACTGACTAGGTAGGCAAATCACGTCTTTTAAGTTTCCTTACTTTCAAAATAGAAAAGATACCATCTACCTCTCAGGATTGAGAGAATATAATGAATAACACCTTAAAAGCTCCCAGCAGTGCTTGCTTGACACACCGTGAGTGCTAAACAAGAATTACTCTCTTTTATTTCTTGCTCGTTGGTTGAAAGGATATATTAATGCTCAGATGGGATGGGATGCCAGGGTAACTGAATTCTGATGTGGGCTCAGCCATGAACTCCTGGTATATAGTAACCTACCTTTCCAGATGTCAGTTGTTTCATCTTTAAAACAGATATTAGTTAGGAATTTGTTCTAGAGTGTCTCAAAGGTACATTCCAGCTTTAGCATTCTAGATGTAACATAGTCCTTCTTGAAGAACTAGCAGTCTGCTAAGAAACCTTAAGATTTCACTTCTTCCCTATTCCATGGATATTTGTCTTTCCCTCTGTTTCACCAAGCAGGTTTCAGGGTGTCCAAGTCAATTATCCCTCCATTGCATATCAAGAACAAATTCAAATCAACTTGGAAATCTGCTACCTAGGAATTGCCTCAGTTTCAAGAATATTTCAAAATAATGCAACCATGTCTTCTCTTCAATGCAGAACAGAGTTTTGATTATATTCAATTTTAGAACAGAATCTTCTATGACTCCCTACTAACCATGATCTTAGTCTCTCCAGTCTGGGAAATATAGCACTAATTTGCTTTGCATATTCTATAATATTTGTACATTGTGTATGCCAAAGATACAGAATTGGTTTCTATCCAAATGGCCATTTGCATTATTTGTTGACACTGGTGGGCAAGTCAACACGCCCTTGAGCCTCCACATCCCCACCAGAAAAACAGTGGCATTAACACCTTTCTAATCCATTTCTTAAGGATGTTCAGAAGACTGTGTTAATATATGTAAACGGGGCTGTATAAGCAATTTTATATATGTGAATTCTCTTTACTCTTCCGAGTCTCAGTTTTCTCATCTGGAAACCATGGGGCTAATTGGGTCAGCCTCAAAGAAGGTGCTTAATGTAATAGCTGATACAGAGCAGCTTTCATTTATTCTGGTTCTGATTGAAATGACACTATAATTCCATTTTACACATAAGGAAAGTACTTTGTAAAGATTATTGTAATAGTACTTATCACTACAATTATTATTATTTTTGTTTTTTAAGTTAATTGTATTTATTATTGTTGTATTGCAATTGTTTCAAATTTTCCCCTTTGCTCTCTCCTGCCCCTCCCAAGTGAATCCCCAGTTCATTGTCCATGACCATGGGTCCTCCTCACTAGCTCCTCATCTGATCCCTTTCTTCACTTTCCATCCTTTTCCCCCTTCCCCCTAGTCACCATCATTCTGCTCCTCTTTCAATTATTATTTTTTAATATTTGGGAACCAAACAGAACTAGTTTATATACACTCTCCATTTCTATTGTTCAACAACAATAACCTGGAACTTAAGATATGATATATGTTTTTTAGCAACTAACAATTCATTGAAACCAATGAGACATCAACAGCGAGTTTGCTTATAAGGGGCACTGTCAGGACCCACCATACAGAACATCCCTTTAGGAGTGTGTGCTGTCGTTAGGAACTCCTGGCTACTCATGAGCCTAGTCCTTGTCAGTGTGGCTTTTCCCATTTGCTTCCTCCATAAAAAGTAGTGTGTGACAAGCCTGCTGGGGCAGGAAATAGTTTTGCACTAATGAGTTTGTGCTTCACTGGCGCTTTCCCATTAAAATCATGTTAACTGTGCCCCCCCGTTAATCATCCCAAAATCAGTTTATTAATTAACTCATTTTAGGAAATGGCAATTTAGCCAGAGCTCTCCAGCTCATTAGCATGTTACCAGGACAGAGAAAATAGATATCATTGAAATTCCTCCTTACATGTTTAGCTCATCAGGGAATAGGGTCTTCTTCAATCTTGTTGGTTGGTTCATTCATTCATTCATTCATTCATTCAACAAAGAATTATTGAAAGTGTCCTATTTGTCTTTCTCTACACTTGGTCTGCCTCAAGAACATTGGAAGTTTGGGAGAATGAGCCTTGTGAATGGAAATAAGTGACAGGGAGGAAAGGAACGCAGCAGGCTGTTTTGGGCCCAGCACTTTTTATACAGTCCTTAAACTAGACATTGCTAAGGGAGCAGGCATTGCTTTTCAAAGTCACTTTCAGTTAAACTGTACCTGGCTAAATTCATTCATATAGAGAGCTCTGAGATTATCCAGCTCAATTCTATTATTATAACAGTGATAATATTATTGACAATAAGAGCTAATATCAGTGAAATAATTACTATGTGCCAGGCAGGCACTGTCCTAAACACTTTACATGTAATAGTACATGTAATAAAAATTATTTAATAATTCATTCGATAAATAATAATTATTGAATTAGTAACATTACAATTTCACAATAATCTTATAAGGTAGGTACTAAAAGTGTCCCGATTTATAGACAGAAAACTGAGGTAGGCTACATCTAGGCAGTTTGGCTCCAGAATCAGGTGACTTGGAAACAAGGATCGGAAGTAACTTGTCCCAAGTCACATAATGAATAGTGAAAACAGAACTTAGGCCTTACCAATGGCAAGTCTACACCCTTTGCACTGTGCCCTGCTATCTGCTTCCAGAAGTTCCTACCTCTGGATCAGTCCACTGTCTCCTGAAGGTTCTTCATAAAATATAATACAGACTCTGTGTATCTTGGATGTAGGGCCCAGGTATCAATTTGACTCTCTGTACCTAGTATTTGGCACCTAGTATGCATACCATTGACATTTATGGATTGGTTATATGGACTTGTAAAGATTTAGGATTTATCTATTTGGTAATACAAAGATCTCATCCTGGAGAAGGTACAACTTTCTAGCTGTGTGATCTTGGTTAAATATGAATCCCTTCGAAGCCTCAGTTTTCTCATCTGCAAAATAAATCTGAAAGTGACTCCCCAGGGCATTATAAGATTAAATGAAATGAAATTGAAAGTGTCTTGTGACTAGTAACTCTCTATGTCAATGTCAGCAAAAGTCACCCTCCTCATTAACCTTGCCATTTGGAATGCCAGGATGGTCCTCACTGAGTGGCTTGAGGGCAGCTGGAGGCCAGTTAGCCTGGAAGGAGATGTTGGCCTTTCCTGCTGCTTCCAGGCAATCAGAGGGCAGTGTTGGCATTGGTGAGTTTGCTTGCATGTTCTGTGCTTTCCCTGGGTTTCTTTGCTCACAGAAGACACATCCATTACCTGGCTGTTCTCAGCTCACTAGGGTACCCTGGCCAGAGAGGAAACATGCTGAGCCCTCTACCTTGCCCTTTGGAACATTCTTGCTTGAACCCTAGCTCCATCTGGTCTTTACTGCTAATGCCGGTCTCTGGGCAAGGGAAGTCTTTGCCCATGGGGAGGCCATGAGTGCATATCAGCCTAAGGAGATGGTGTGCATCATGGTGGGTGAGAGAGAAAAGCTTGATTGGAGTCTGGGGAGGGAAACTAAGATTAAAAAAGTGATTTTAGGGTTAAGAGGCAGGAGTGACATAGGGGTAAATAATAACTAAAATGGGGTTGTCTTATTATATTTATTTATTTACTGGCTGATCCTGGGGATATTTTCTGTGAGGAAGAGATAGGGAGAAATGGAGCCTTTGCTACCAACAGACATCATCTGAAATGAAGGGGTTGGGAGATGGTTCTATCTGATAGACAAGAAGGTTGTGTCCCCTGTATTCTATAGCAGTAACCTTCAAAATTTTTCTTATGAACACAGGTTTTCCTATAAGCAAGATCCTGCATGGAATACCAATATGTAAACCAATGCAGGGAGGGGGTGAGAGACGAGAGTCCTCATACTCTAAAATAACAAAAGCAGAAATTTCTTTGCTCTGTGACTGACCATGAACTTCCTCATTAGTGGAGACTCATGGGGCTTACCCTCCTGCAAAGGCCTGCCCAGCAGGATGCCTGATGGGACCCAAGCTTAAAAAGCTATTAGGTGGAAGCAGTAGAACTGGGTGAAGGATCGCCAATTTCCTATCAGATCTTCTTCAGGTATTTCAAGGGAACTCAGCCCCCATTTATTAGAAATCCTCTAAGCTTTGTAAAGGGGACATAGAAAGAGGAGTTGTTTTGTCTACATTTAGACCTACTGAGTATTGAGAAGGATTGTTCAAGTGATAAGATTTTCAGTGAGCAGAAGGGAGCCTGAGAGATTATTCATTCCACTCTCCTCCCTCTTCTTATAATGAGATTGAGGCCCAGATAGGAGAAGACGATTTGAGTGCTTGTTGCTAACCCAGCCCTGGCCAGGCCCAGGACTAAATTAGGTGGTGATGACATGATGACACTAGCTGCATTTTATCAAGCAGCTGCAATTTGATGCTTTGGGCAAGACACCTTGACAACCTGACCTGATTTAACTCCCACATTTACTCTATGCAGCACTATGGGGAAGACATTGCTATGCGTTCATTGTACCGTTGCCTCTTCCTGGGCACAGGGAAGATATTTTCCATCAAAAACTAGCAGTTATATTGGGAAACATCCAATTAAGTTCTAACCAATAGGATGTGGATCAATATTATATCTCTTCCAAGCTTGGTTGTGAAACACCCTCTTTAACCCTCCAGTTCTTTTTCCCTTCCACAGTGACTTCAGAGGTCATATGTCCCAGATGGGTTGCCCCAAGATTAAGAAAGGCTACCCTACCCACTTCAGACTTAGCAGAAGCAAGTAATACAGTGTAATATGTCACTGAGGTCTGGAGATATTCATTATTGCGGGAAAGCCTAACCTATTCTGACTGGTGCAGATAGGTTCTATTGTGACCTCATTTTATAGATTATGAAAATCAAGGCCTAACAAGATAGACTAGCTGATAAAGGGGCAGAGCTAGGACTCAAAGCCAGACTAGTCTGACTCTATAGCCTACAGGGTGCATGCCATCAACTGGCAAAATTTTAGTAAAATAAACAAAGTATCACAAAAGTGTTATATTTTAAAATAAATTTATTCTTCTATGTAAATACATAAACACGGGCATTATTTTTTAAAAGTCTCCATTTGCTGCAATAATAGGCTGATTCAACCTTGGAATCTTGAGCACACTTTAATTAACTTTTCTTTATCCATGGATATCATAATGTTTTCAATCTTAGCTTTAATAGCCTCTTTATTGGAATGAGGTTGTTTATTAACTTCTCTTTCACAAATGCTGCATGCATAATAGTCTAAAGGATTTGCATCTGGTGAACTAGGTGGCTAGATTTTCTTTGATCAGAATTCAGGAACATTGACACTGAGAAATTCTTGTGCCTTTATGGCATTATGTGCTGGTGCACCATCTTGTTGGAAGATAAAATGACGTCCATTTGCGACTTGCTTCATCCACGGTACAAGTACTTCTCTCAAAGTGTCAAGGTAAACATCCTAACTCTTCATTGATGATCTCCTAGATTCTGTATACAATATCTGGACTTGTGCGATCCTTACGTACTTCAAGCATTTTTCTTATTAGTGTGGCAGCATCAGGGTCAGCATCATACACCTTCTTCACATTACAAACTGTATGTAAAGAGATGTTACCAAAGTCCGCAATTTCCTTAGCAGTTTGTCCCGCATGCAGTCCATAAATTATGGTTGCTCTAACATGGTATTCCTTTGACATGATGGTTACTCTCAGAATTTAATACTTTATATCTGAAACAATGATGTTAAATCATAATCTTAGAAACATAGATTTTCAAAATTAATAAGCACAAGAAATAAGGAGATGCGGTTATTGCCAATTCATTGTATGCACCCTGTATACTCTTTCTTTCACACTACAACTATGAGATTGATGCAGAGAGTGGTAAGATAGCAAAACAGCAAAGAATTAAAAGACATGGACCTCGATGTGTCACTTTGGACAGGTTTTCTTTTGCTCTCTGGGTACTGTTTGCTAGCCTATGAAAGAAAAAACTAAACATTTCCCATAATTTTTAGTTCTGGACCAAAAAGTTGAGTGGTGAGGAAATAGCATAGCATTGGGAATCAAGAGGTCTGTCCTATTGCCTAGCATTTACTTGGGCCTTGTTTTCTCCAAGCATTTCTTCATAATCTATAATAGCAGGGGATTGGACCAGAAAACTGGTAAAGCACTTTTAGCCATACAATGACACTGACCTACTCTACAGGGCCCTGGTGAGGGTTAATAAGAGATTATAAGGGCAAGAGTCTATAAATGGTAAGTACCATGCATAGAGGAGGGAGCACCATTGTGAAGCCTCTTCAGGAGCTGTGGAACTTTTGAACTGGTGCCTCATTATTAGGAATAAGTGATTCCTTCTGAATTGTGTCAGACAAAGACACATGTCTTAGAGGCTGCTACTAAGGAGCTGTCAGGCAACCATCTGGGTGAGGATGAGGTCACACTGATTCAGTCATGGATAGAGACCGTGGCCTAGGGTTATCCTAACTCACGAGAAACTCTCCACCACTGGGCATTTTCCCTCTCTCTCTTCCTTTCTTCCTCCTCTGCTTAAACATTTCAGCCTGGCCTTTCCTGCCACTCCATCTAATATGTCTCCTTCGCCACCTCCCTTAACCTATTTTATTTTTTTCCTAGCACTCAGTGGCCATTATCTGACAACACTGCATTCTGTCTGTTCCCCTGCTACAAGTATGAGCTTCGCAAGATCAGGCACTTGCCTCATTTGCTCATGGTAGCAACCTCATTTCGAAAAGAGTGCGTGGCACCCAAATAAATATGTGTTAAGTTAGAGGAACCACTGATTCATTTTACAAGTGGCTGTTCTCTACCTGTCTTGTGAAATGCACCCAGAGAGAGAATTCCCAGAAGGGCAGAACTTGAAGGCACTTGTGGGATCAGGTGCCACAAGCACTTTGCTTGTCAGAGATAAACTAGGGGTTCTAGAGAGAGGTAGGACCTAGAGAAGAGGGAAACTCTGCAATAGCCACAGCTTAGACTTGACATTTGAGGGTCCTTTTGAAGTTGAAAGCAAGCTGCTGTGACTGTGGTTCCAAACTCAAATTGCTGGAGGAAACTATACGGCTTTGTCTACTGTCTTCACTAAAATTTTGATGCATCAGAGTCTCAATGTCCATATGCAGGGAAGTGACTAATTACTAATTAATATTCTGTGGCCCCAGCATCCAGCAAGGGACCATACTCAATGATTAGTCAGTGTTGAAGGAATATATGGAGTGGAGCCAATAACTTTCCTTCATTCTGAATCTCCCTGTTACAGTGCCCACATTTTCACCTGTTGTTACCAATCTTATTATCTATCCCCTCCATGCAATCATTTGAAATGTCTCCCTATCTTTATTTCTTCTAGTGCTGTTAATAATTCACATGTCATATGTATGTCTTCCATAAAACTCCTTTTTCTACTTAGTATATCTTCTCTTTTTTTAGGCATTTGGAGTTTTGAGGGCAGTAACTCTGTATTATTTATCACTTTATTCCTGATGCCTCACACAGTGTCTGGAACCACATAATGATGATAATAATGATGATAAGAATAACAGCAGCTATAATTTATTGAGCACTCACTCAATATCAAGATACTGTGTGAAGCAGTTTACATGACTCATTTCACTTACACCCATGAGTTGGTGAATTACCATTCCCATTTTACAGATGGTAAAATGTCAATTAACCAGGACTCAGAACTCAAAAGTCATAATAATTATCCAACTAAATATTAAGTGGACTGAATTAGAGGGGAGGGAAAAGGATGAAGCAAATGTAACTCTTCTTTCTTTTCTCTACATCTCTGTGTGTGTTTTCCATTTCCCTTGAGCATCAAGAAAAAAGAACCCTATTCTTGAGAGTATACAGGTATGCATGTGCATAAAAATGAGCCAACCCAAAACAAAGCACCATGATACCCATCAGACCTGCTGGGAATGATGTAATAAGGACATTCTATGAGGCTCCCATCTCGGCTGCTTGGAAAAATTCATGACTCAGCAGCATCCTCTCGTCCTTTAGGCACAGGTGGCACACGGACTCTCAACCCCAACACTTGCAGCAATTATGGAAACCCACTTGAGTTGCAAATTAATATGCAATTATGATTTTGGCAAGTATTCCAAGGAAACTCAAAAGGGCTTAATTGAGCAGCACTTTCCCATGATCCCATCCCCAGACAAATAGAACAAAACACTTCAGAGGTGCTCTGAAGTGCCCCAGACAGCTCAGGGGAGGGTGTTGTGTTGCCTCAGGGGGTGAAGGGTGCTGACATTTGAGGTACAGTGATAGGAATTCAACCAGACAAGTATGTGTTGTTTGGGTTGGCTAAGCTTCAGGAGTAAATCACACCACTGAGGACTCACAATGTAGAGGAGGAGATGGGGTAGGGGTGGGGGAGGGCAGGAAAATTAAAATGAAGTGTCATCAATCGTCCTAAGTGAGAGCAGTTGGAACCCAGTCAAAGGCTAGGGGTTCAGCCAGCATGCCATCGTAACGTGAAGAGAGCGGCATCTCACATCAGGGCTTAACAGCCATTGGGGTTGAGCTGGACAGCAGACAGGCAGTGACAAGACCTAGAGAGAAGGCAGTCTCCAGCTCAACCCAAGCAAACGACGTTATCATGAACCTCCGACTTCCCATCATACACAATAATAACCTCCAGGTGCATTACAGATTGAAATGAGATTGAAACAAAATAAAATGAGGAGGGGCGGAGGGAGAGAGAGAGAGAGAGAAAGAAGAAGAAGAAGAAGAAAAAGAAAACTAGCAGAATATTTGTATAACCTTGGGCATTAGGGGAACCTTCCTTAATTTGACAGTAAATTTACTTATCTATTTATTTATATTATCTTTTAAAGATTTTATTTATTATTTCCAGAGAGAGGAGAAGGGAGAGAGGGAGAGAGACATCAATGCATGGTTGCCTTTCACCTGTCTCCAGCTACAGACCTGTCTTGCAACCTAGTTATGTGCCCTGGCTGGGGAATCGAACCAGTGACCTTTGGGTTTGCAGGCCAGCACTCTTATCCACTGTTCCACTAGCCAGGGCCCAAGACAGTAAATTTGTATGCTTAAAAGGAAAAGGTAAGTATATTTGAAGATAGAAGCATTTAAAATTCGTGCATGCAAAGATACCACAAGCAAAGGCCAAAACCTTAGACAAATTAAAAAGTAAGAGATAGTCTGGGAAAATATTTGCAGCACATATGAAATAAGGTTATGGGGACCTAGGTTAATGTGTCTGTATAAAGAGTGCTTTCACTTGACAAGAGAAGTTAAGCAACTTAATTTAAAAAAATAGGCAAAGATTATACACAGGCAATTCATGGATGAGAACATCTAAATGGCCAATAAGCACATAAAAGATGCTCATTCTGACTACCAGCAAAGGAAGTGGAAATTAAAACAACAGTGAGAGACCACTTTTTACTCTCTAGTTCGTCAAGTGCTGTCACAGCAAAAACACCTGCTCACGAGGAAGGCATAGGCAACAGGTGGTCGCCAACACTGCTGGTGGGGGTATGATTTAGTGAATGTTGTGGAAAGTTACCTGCTAATGTCTTTTAAAATTAATACTATGCATACCATTTGACCCCAGATTGGAAAATGCATCCTCCAATTACCTTACAAATATGGGTATATAAAGACATATTTATAATAATTTTGGGGGGTGGCAAACAATACAAACCATCAGTAAAAGAAACCTGGAAACAATTTGAATGCTCACTAATGTGGGGATAGTGAATAAATGGTAGCATATTTATACTAGGGAATGTTATGCCATTATTATATTACATGAGTTAGTTTTATATCTTTTATGAATTTTGATCTGGAGTGCTCTTACAGGGCACTGCTAAATGAGAAAAGCAAATGCAATATCCTTATCATCATTTTAGGGGGAAAAAACAGCAACAGCAATGCTATTTGTATAGATATGTATGCTTTTCTTAAAAAAGATTTTATTGATTATTTTTAGAGAGAAGAGCAGGGAGGAAGGAAGAAAGGGAGAGAAATATCAATGTATGGTTGCCTTTCACCTGCCTCCAGCTACTGATCTGGATGGAGACCTGGCCTGCAATCTGGTTATGTGCCCTGACATACCAGGGAATTGAACCAGCAACCTTTGGGTTCATGGGTCGGCACCTATCCACTGAGCCACCAGCCAGAGCTTATGTGTATGTTTTTATGGACATCGAGAGGAGTTTTGAAAAGGGAGTGGAACAGGATAAACATTAGATTTTTACTTACTCATTTTTTGTTAGAATGCATATATATCACTTTTATAATGAAAAGAAAACAGAAATAATGGGATTACAAAGAGAGGAGAACCACTGCAAACCAATGAATAAATTATACAGGGGTGGGAAAAAGTAGGTTTATAGTTGTGAGACCATGAAACACCGTTTATTCTTGCATTATTACTAATTCTTGCATTATTTATTTGTGTTACAACCGTAAACCTACTTTTGGCCACCCCTGTGCCAGTTACCAGAATGACCAAGGGAGCAGGGCTAGACATTGCAAGGAGAACGTTGGAAGAAGCTAGTTAACTACATGCCAGGATCCCTCCTCTGGGTAGGGATTTTTAGCTCAAGACATTTGCATTTTCATCTAGCTCTAAGAATCTGTAGTTAGGTTGAGGGAAACCAGGACAATGCAGGGCCACAGTAAAGCCAAGAAGGCGAGCCTTGGAGATGGAAGTGGTTTAGAACAGGTGAATCCACAGAGGGGACAGAAGAGGCTATCAGCTGTGATTGTCGCCTGAGCAGGAGCTGCCTGATGCCTTTCGGGGAGCAACTTCAGGAGATCTGTGGCATCGGAAACTAGCTTGCAGCGAATAGGGGCCTGCCGGGGATGAAAGGGAAAGAACGTAATCCACTGTGCCAGCAAACTCTAGGCTGAAAGGCAGGTAAGAGACGAGCAAGGCAGAGGGAAGGATTAAACTTGGATGAACCTGAGTACCTTCATGGAAAGGTATCAATGTGAGCAAGTGATCTCTTCAGTAAGGGGCTACCATGCACAGTGAGAAGTGCTTTGGTCTGGCTTGGACAGTGAGCCCTGGCTCTCTATAACAAGAGTGTGGGGAAAGGTAAAAATGAAGGACTTTGTTTCAGATGATTATAGGTTTGGAGACTAGCAGATTCCTGTTTGCAATCCGGTTTATTAATTAACTCTGTGGCCTTTTCTATGGAAGCCTTCCTTACACTTACAGATACTCAACGCCTACTTCTTAAGTTAGCCGTGAATATTAGAAAAAAGATCTGGCTCATTTTTAGCCCTGAATTAGTGACAATTGCTCTATTGCTGAAGAGGCAATGCAGGGTGGAGGGGAGTCGGGCAGACCAGGGCTGGAATCCAGGCTTGGACACTTAGTAACTGGTGACCATTGAGATCCTAAGGGAAGTGGTTTCCTCATCTATGGTTGGGACTATGAATGCAAGGATGTTGTAAGGTTCAGAGTTAATGTTTGGTAAATATTATGCCTGGAGTAAAGACAATACTTAATATTATATATAGGAGATGCTACTGTTTCTTCTCATCATCCTTTTCATAAGAGGTGGAGTCATGGGATGACAGTGTTTGCAACATATTAGAAACCATCTGAGAAATGAATAATCACTTTACTAAGTGGCAGGGGGACCCTGCTCAATTAACATGGTATATTTTAGCTGCTCTTGGCTTTCTGAAATTAGAAGGGAGGGAAGGGGGAGACAATGGGAAGTGAGAAGACAGAAGAAGAAATTAAGGTTGGTAACTCCTTTTAATCATCCCAACCCCCTACTCCATTTTGTAATGGATCTTCTCTTTCAGTGTTTCGGTCCTGTAAAAGTTACTTTGCGTATCTGTGGAATCATGTGGGATAAGCAGGAGACAGAGAGCCAGGTGGACTTGTGCTTTGACCATTTGCTCACTGAATGGTACTGAGGAAAGGGCTTTATGAGCACCGGATTCCTACCTGTAACCTGTCTGATAATTCCCATGTCTTGATTAAATAAGCATGAGTTGATACTGAACCAGACACAGAAAATAGATGCTAAATAAATAGCAAGTAAATATTTTTCTCTTGGCTGCTAGCCCTTGTTGCATTCACCTCCAATCTTCACCCACCTGGAGGCCTGGCCTCGAGAAGGTACTTACATCGCAATTCATAAGTAAACGAATACATGAATGAACAAATGAACTAATGTGTGCTTGTGAAAACACTGCCAGAATGGACAGTCCCAGGTATCAGCCCACAGCATGCAATGGAGCTGTGCGGTTCTGGTCTCAGGAAGTGCAGTACCTAAGAGATCTTTCTGCCTGTCATCAGAGACGTGATAAATGATAACTTATTTTATGGCCGGCAGTAATTAGACAAGGGGGGTTGCTGCAGTCTCTTTCTATCTCAGCATTGTGGGAACTTTTATGGGGCTCAGAGGGCAGCCATTTCCTACCACCCTTGCATCTGGGCTGGTTCCCACATGCGTGGCCTCATGGACCTGGCACTGGGAGGGTGGGGAAGGTCAGGGGAGGATGGCCAGTGCAAGGCTGGCTGGCACAGCCTATCTTAGCAGGTCCTAAGTCCACTGGGGGACGTCAGTGGGGAACCAGGGTCCCAGAAAAGTAAGTAGGATTAATTAGCTGTGTGAGTACTGCCACTCCCATCTTTCTGGGTCTCAGTTATCCCTTCCATAAAATGGGACATTTAAGTTAAGTGATCTGTAAGGTTCTCTCTCCCCACTTTTGAAATCCCATGTCTATGAGTTCTGTCCTGAAAGGATCGAGCCAACATCAATGAAAACAGTTTGCATGGCTGATACTTTTGGAATAGGCCTTGTATATTGACTTCTTTGAAGCTTATAGCTTGATTTTAGGTTCAGGAATACCCGTACAAGTGTGAGTGTTTCTGGAGGTCCTTCCAGAGCCCTCATGTTTATGGAAGCTGCATGTACTAGAACAAGCTCAGCTGGTGATTAGGGTTGCACACAGCAGAGGTTGTTCTAAAAGTCAGTCTGCTAGTTTAGAGCTTACTCTTTGATGTCCTGCTGGCCACGTTTGACTGAAGAGTGTTTCATTGGGCTGTCATCATCTTTCAATGCTTTAAAATCCCTTACTATGTTGCCTACATCCTGTTTTACCGATTCTTATTGCCAGTCTGCTCCTCAAGGCGTTGCAGTTTGTAACTTCTGAAAGTCAGGCTTTCATTTTATGCATGAGTCTCTGATTCAGAAGGAGGCTTGTTTAAGGCCTCTCAGCTGGGACTCCAATAACACCATTTGGACTTTCAACATAGCTTCTTTCTCCATTGCAGTTTAAGGATGTTGACTCAAGTACAAGTTCAACAGAGACCAGGGAGGGGCAGGTCTTTGACATAAGCGCCACCTGGTGAGGGTGAGGCCATCTGATAGCTGAGCCTTCATTAAGTAGATGTTAATGGGGAGAATGAGAATTAGAGCAAAAGGCTCATCTCAGGTGATGTTGACCTCAGTTTTCTCATCTATATTGACCTGGATGACCCTACTCTGCTCCTTACCTTGAAGAGTTTGGTGCACTCTAAATGAAAATGTGCCTAGAGGTCTCCAGATATTGGAGGCTTTTTCCTATGAACTGCCTGAACATGGCTGAGGGGTTGATTGGGCCTTACCTTCTTAATCTTCCAATTTGCAATAATTGCATGCATTCTTACTTTCAGGACCATGCGAAGGAGGGGAAGGTGAGTGATTTACATGCATACAAGCACTGTGAGCTCTGTGTCAAGGAGAGTATCAAGGTACAAGTCCTTGGGGCAACCTCAGTACCCACCCTCCCTCCTTGGGGCACCCATGCTGGACAGAGACAGCCTCCTGCCGGGATGGACCATGGATTCAGCCCAGTTGCTATGTGTTTGCATAATTCAAAAGAGCATTTACTTTAACAGTCCTACCCATCTCGGTTGAGATGCATTTTCCTTTTCTGAAAATAGCCAGTGCAGATGCATCATACTTCTGACAACTTGTTCTCTCACCCAACAGATTGAAATGATCATTTAAAAGCTCTGAGTGAAAGCTCAAGCTTCTGATTGATCCGATAATATCGTCTCATTCCCATTTTAACCTACCTGTTCTTTAAATTGCATATAAAAATATGCTCCATGCAATATTAATACACTAATAAATAATACACTAACAATTTGAAGCACACCAACCCATCCAAGGATTTTTCATCTCCTGCATGTTTCATCGGAGACACTTGGTATATACTGAGTAATCGTTAGGATGATGAAAATGATAATAACAATGAAATAAATATAAAGCAGCTTCACTGTGGTGGGGAAAAACATGAGAGGTAATTCTCAATTATAAGTGAGAAATGGATGATGCCTGTGATTCAGGGATGGGCCTCTGCTTTTGATGAATCGCAGGTAAGGGGAGCTGCAGCCGTGTGCGAGTGTATGTATAAGGCAGCCTCATCTGTCTAGTGCTGTCAGAGAAGGTGCTAGTGCCCCAAAATAGAGTTTCCTGATATTAGAGGTGAAGTGGTTTTAGGGAAAGGGCAAGGATGTTGTAGATAGCTGGCCCTGGATTCAAATGCTGGGTCAACCACTTAATTGCCCCGTGAGCTCTTTCAGCCTTCCATTTGTATTCTGGAAGATAGGCTAATGACTACCCCAGAGAATTATGGTAAAAATTAAATCAGATCATGTATGTGAAATGCCTGGACCAGGGTCTGACACTGGGAGGAGTTCAGTCAACAACTTCCTCCCTCAAAGCACAGAGGACAATACCTGCAAAGGCTCCGTAAATGCTACTTCCCTTTCATTACACCTGGACTTATACTGTGAGGCAGCTGGTTGAAAAAGCCAGAGGCTTTCTTTTTTGTCTTATCTGTGGTTTTCAGAGTGCATCATATGATTAGGGTTTTGGGATCTCTGATCTCCAACTAGAAGGATGTTTTGGCTTCTCTGTATCTAGATATGGTTATAAAAGCATGGAAGGCATGCCAAATTCTCTACCAAGAGGAGACCTATAAGTATTGGAAGCACATTTACATATTAGAAGAGTCTACAAACATTTATAAAATATCTTATAACCATGAAGCAGATTTAAAAAAAGACATTACTTTGGGAAAAGCATTTCAGATGGGATTCATTTTGTTTAAATAAATGATACATGCATTCATGCATTCGTTCATAGGTCTTATACCGAGTGTTGGCAGTGAACTATTCAATACAATGTAAACATTGAGGTGTAAAGGCATAATCCATGGAGGACGATGGGCCCATATACTGTCAACTAGTTAAGCATAATTAAAATTGCTGAAATAGAGGACAAGATTCATCTGTATTTCTTTCTCAGGATTGCTGTTGCTATGTAGGGCCTTTTGTGGCCCCATATGAATTTTTGAAGTATTTACTCTAGTTCTATGAAATATGTCATTGGAATTGTGATAGGAATTGCATTGACACTATAGATTGTTTTGGGTAGCATGGATCTTTTAAGAATGTTAATCCTTCCTATCCATGAACATGGTATGTGCTTCCACTTATTTCTATCTTTTTCTATTTCTTTCTTCAGTGTCTTATACTTTTCCGATTACACCTTTTTGATATCCTTGGTCAGGCCTGTGTATTTATTGTTTTTGTAACAACAGTGAAGGGGGCTGATTTCTTAATTTCCCTTTCTGTTAGTTCATTATTGGCATATAAAAATGCATCTGATTTCTGGATATTGATTTTGTATCCTAGAATGCAGACTGGTGCAGCCATTGTGGAAAGCAGTATGGAGACACCTCAAAAAATTAAAAATGGATCTGGCCTTTGACCCAGCAATCCCATTTCTGGAAATATAACCAATGCAATCCAAAACACTAATGTGAAAGAAAATAAGTTCCCTTATGTTCATTATAGCATTATTTACAATTGCTAAGATATAGAAGCAGCTTCACTGTCCATCAGTGGATGAATGGATAAAACAACTATGGGACATTTACACAATGGAGTATTACTTGGCTGTAAAAAACAAGAAAATTTTGCCCTTAGTGACAGTAAGAATGGACATGGAGAATGTTATGCTAAGTGAAACAAGCCAGTCAGAGAAGGACAAATAGCATATGATTTCACTCATATGTGAAATTTAACAAACAAATTGAGCTGATAAGGAAAATTGGGACAGAGTCATAGATGAAGAGCAGGATGACAGCTAGTGGGGCGGGTTGTGTATGTGAAAAGGTGAAGAGATTGAGCAAAAAGGAGAAAGGGCTCATGGACAGGAGCAACAGTGTGGTGATTGCTGAGGGGAGGGGACTGAATGGTAATGGAAAAAATATAATAAAGATTAAATGAAAAAATGCATAAAAAATCATTTGTAATGATAGGTCAATTGTGACACCTGTGATCAGGGACTCTGTGAAAAAAGCAATATTTAAGGTAAAGAAGGTAGAGAAGTACATTTCAAGTTTACAACATAGCATTAGAATTGAGAAAAGTACACGGCTCTTCAAAGATGTTGCAGAGTGGTAAGTGTTGCCAGGTGCTTGCAAGGTAGAGCACATGATGTGCTGTGTTCCTGGATATGTATTGAGGTGCTGGTGGGGGTATGATCCTAATACTAGTCCACCATAAGTCACTGCTGAACACAATCTAATGTGCTTTGCGAAGCACTTACCCATGATGTCTCCTTTCATCATTATAACAGCTCTGAAGGCTATGCACTACTGTCCCCATTTTACCTTTGGAGAAACAGATCCAGAGAGGTAATGACTAGACAGTGCAATACTTGGAATTCTATTCCATCTTTCTCGCCCAAAGGCTGTGTTTGTGCTCTATTGAATTCCAAGGTATTGTAATAGACAAGATACAGAAGGGAATAAAACAAGATCCTGCATCTAATAAGCCAGTGGTGAAGGTATGCCTTGGATGTAAATAGATGTCCTAGGATTTTAGTCAAGATATAATTAATCCCAATCTGGAGGCAAGTGAGCTGCCAAACGCATGGCTAGGATGCAGCTGAATGGAGAAGAACCTTTTTGAATTAGGCCTTGAAAAGTGTATAGGGCTTTGACACACTGAGAAGGGGGAAAGATGCAGCAGTCAAGGGGAACTAAAGAGTCTGGAAGCATGCATTTCATTCCCCTGAGGGAATAAAATAGAGAAAGATGGTGTGAGTAAAGGACAGGAGAAGCCAGGAAGGAGTTTTAAGCCTGGTTCCAGGATATTTTCCACTTCTTTTTTGACTAACTGTGACACCTTCATTAGCCAAGACTTTTGACCTTTTTATTTGTGTCTTTTTTTCTACCAGCTGTCAAGAATGATCCAAAGAACTATCATAAGGTTAAACAGTGATAGTCACTGGCGGCTAAAGCACTTTTTCAACCTAGCGAATTATATTGTAATGCAATAGCAACATGGCCTAGAAAGGCAGGAGGAGAGAGTGCCTTCGTCAGGCTGCAGGCAGCAGGGCTTCCACCTAGCCCAGCCCTAAAGCTGAGCTCCCAACTCCTTCAACTGTCACTGTTTAAGTCTTTAGCAGTCTAGGAAGAAGTTTGGGCCATATGCTGTTAATAGACCAAACAATTTAAGAACAGACAAAATATAAGGAATTCAATGGTCAAATTTGGTTAAACAAAATTAGGGTTATTAACTTAAAAAGCCTTTAGTGAGTTGAAGTGCATTGAGAATATTCTGGAGGATAAGATTTGGAGAACTTTTGCAAAGTGTTGTTGCCCACATAATCCTTTTCTCTCAGAGCTGGTGTTCAGCAGATTATACTTAGAGAAGTGCTACACTAGCTTGGGCCTCATAACTTCAAACTCTTGGCAGTTCTTTCTGAGTCTCAGGGCCAAGGCTGATGCAGTAGAGACAGCTCCAGGTTGGGTGTCTGGGGCCCAGGGTACCTATGCTTTAAGTCCAGTTCAGTCCTTTTTCACGATGGGGGTTCGCTCCTTTTCTATAATGAAAACTAATTGGCTAAAATAATCTGAGGTCTCTTGGGTTCTAATATTTTTATGAAAATATACTTTTCTGTAGCTTATTCATTCACTTGGCAAACATATGTATAGCATGGGCTCCATGCATCTAACTGGAGACAAAGATTAAAAAACATATCCAGTGCATGCCCTGGAGGGAGTCCCAGGCCAGTGGGAGAGACGGAAACATGCACAGGAAGTAAGAGTCCAGTGGGATCAGTGCGTAAGTCCAAATGTGGCTCAGAAATGGCATCTCACTGTCCTGCGGCAGGGGATGGCTAGAAAATACTTTTATGGAGGCAATATTCCACCTGAAGGGTGAATAGGCAGAGCTGGTGATAAAAGGAGCTCAGGATAAAAGAATATCAGAGATGGATGCAGGGAGGCACAAGGGAATCCTGCATTTTCTGGGAACTGCAACGTCAGCTACAGCAACAAAAGTAATAACAACAATGGCAGTGACCGTTGACAATGATATTTTGAGCAAATATTAATGAATGCTTTGTATCCATTAACCTCAAGTTCCTACAACTCTATAAAGTAGATATTATTATTCTGATTTTATAGTTGAGGCAGTAACAGGCGATTCATTATGCTTTGTGGGGATTTTCCCCTGAATACAGTTGACTTTCAGCAAATCCCAACTGATCTATTCATTTCATCTATTACTTGTCACTCTTGATTCAAGATAGATTTCTTTTTCTTTTATTGATGTTACTTCTGGCTGCCTCTTACCAACTCTAGTGAGGACATGCCACACAAACTTGGTTCAATATTAGCTTAGGCAAAACATTAGGATGCACAAGAACCAGGATGCATTCGCAAACCAAAAATGAGTGATTTGCCTATTTTTTAAGTTACAACTTTTTTCTCCTTTGGGATGGGTCATTGGAATTAGGGCTTAATTGTTATCTTCCCTGAAGAAATACCTTGAACATTTATATTAATGCATTCATCCATCCACCATTTATTGGAAACCTATCCTATGGCAGGCACAGGATAAGGAACTCTTAGAATTACCTCAAATCCTTCATGATTCAGTGCCAGTGGTACCTCTTCCAGGAAGTCTTTCTGGATCTACTCTCCCACTCCTATAAAAACCTACATCAGGTGACTTTCTCTGTGTTCTCAATCTGCACTTGACCTTGCTTGATCATACTGCACAACTATTTGCTTATTTTTGATTTTTCGTTTGATGTCTAGATTTAAAAAGTCTATGAGGGGAGGGATGGCATGTGTTATATTAATGGTTCCATTTCCAATGCCTAGCACACTGCCGGCTATATAGTAAGTGTTCAACAAATAGTTATTGATTGAATGGGTGGACTTTTTGTCCTTTGGATACTGAGACTATGTCTAACTTGCTTAAAATCCCAACTGCTTACCAAAATGCATGGGAATGGTAGGGACTCAGATATTTGTGGAATGACCTGAATGAACACAAGAGGAGAATCATGCTCTCTATTTCATGCAGCTTATAACCTAGCAAGGAAGAGAAATTGCTTGTTGGATTACTTGTTGGCACCATCCATCCTCTCTGTTGAGCAAGAGGATCCTGTCCTTCTCCACTTGTGGGCCATGCTGTTTGGATGGGCCTCCACTCCTTGCTACAGAGACAGAAAGCTCATTCCAGAAAGTGATTCAGGGGTGGGAACCTGAACCAATTCTTTTCAAGGAGAAAATATGAGCCGTAGGTCTTGGGGGTGAGGGTACTAGAGGGAACCCTGCCTTCACTGCTGTCGAAGGTAAGGCTATGAAGCTTGGAGCTTCTGCAACCAACTGGCCATGATTCTGAGGAAAGTGGGCTAAGAATGGAGCCAACCCAGAGGAAGGAGAGCTAGGAGACTGCTCTAAGCCAGGCTAACAGTATAGCTTCCTTTATGAGGAAAATAGTGTGAGTTAGTTATCAGACATTTGTAACAGAGAGTTCTAGCTGAATGAAGCATGGGCCCATGACATTATAAAGGAAGTGGGCCATAGAGAAAATGCTGGGAGAATTCAGAAGAAAATTCAGGGAACAGGTGGAAATGTTCTAATCTAGTGATTGTTTTGACTGAGAGCGCAAGTGAGACTCAGAAATGTTTGAATCAGGCCTTAAGAGAGAAACAGAATATGTCCATCAACGTAGGTGAAGAACTTCCAGAAGAAGAAACAGCAGGAGCAAGGTTGCGAGGCCCAAAGCACAGGAAAACACTTGAGAAGAAATACTTGGCTGGAACCTAAAGTCCATCATTGGCTGTGGCAGGAGAGAAGTAAGGACAGGTGGGCAGGGGCTGATTCACAGGCCTTGAACATCAGGCACTGCAGATGGGAACTGCAGATGGGCTCTGCATCCAACCTGAATTTCTCTTCCCGGGAGGCATGGCAGAGTGTAGTATTGTCCTATCGAACATCCACTTACTTGAATGCTAGGACCCAGAGAGAATCCCCTGAGTTCACCCTACTTATACATTTGGGACACAGGCAGAGCCCACTAATCTGCTTTTTTGACAAATACCTGTCCCCTCTCTTTCTTGATGCCATATGCAAATGTTTGACTATTTGTATGAAAGGGGAAGGAAGAAAACAACAGAGAAGTACCCATGAAAAGGCCCTTTTGTGGCCACAAATCCCAAGGTAAAAGCTGCATCTTAAAGATACATCACCCCAAAATGGGAGTGAACTGAGGGAAAGGGAACAAGGAAAGAAAGAAAAAAGTGTCATAGAGATCCTCTTCACTTGTCAGGGCTGGAAATAAGGATGGGTCTGGGAAGAGACATTACCAAATTGAGAACTGGGGTTGTCCCTGGAATTCTAACCACTCTGCTGCCTGGACCAAAGAGGGTATTTCTGGCTATTTCTATTCAGCTCCTATTTTGTGAGAACTTAGGCAGAGTGAGCCTTCTACACAGGTCCAGCTTCATGGGCACACAACATATTCAGCTGTACCACAGCTGTACACAGGATCCCACGTGTACAAAGGCCTCAGCCTTGGTTTAGTGTTCTGCTGATACTATCTTGAAATTATTAATATTCTTTTCAAACAAAAGGCCCTGCATTTCCATTTCACACTGGGGCTTGCAAATTATACAACCTAACATGCTTCTAACTTGCCTCTGAGAATGGGAGAAACAGTTAAAGATCACTTAAAATTTGTCTCCTCTCCTCTGGCCATCATTGGGGGTGGAAACTTGTTGTATCTGATAGGTCCTAACAGGTGTTCAGCACCTGCCAGATTTCTCCTCTTTGTCATTGTCCCCTTGTCTTAGAAAGTGCAGCTTCTAACTCCATGAGTCTCAATCTTAACAGCTTCTTGGGAGTAGATAGAAATGGCACTTCCTCTAGTACGTTTTCCTTGATTCTTACTGTTAAATGCATTTCCTCATTCTCTATCATCTTACATTGAACTTCTGACACTTTTGCATTGCATTATGGCTACTTTTGCCATGGAAGATGGTGCCAACAGAACTTTTAGAGAGAAAGACCTAAGTTCAAATGTATGATATGGGCATCACAAACTCTGAGCCTCAGGACCTTCATTGGTAAAACAGGAATTAGAAATTCTTAATTTTCAGTGTTACTGAAGACAGTAAGTGAGGTGCAATTAGGGGACCATGTCTCAGGTTTGCCCAGGATAGTCTTGGTCTATGCCAATTATTCAGACATAATCAGTAACAGTGTCCCTTTTGCTCCAAAATGTCCTGGTTTGGTGAAAAGTGATATGACTCCCTGGTTTAAAAGTTCCCAGCAAGGCATTGGACACATAGTAGGTGCTCAAGGTATGTTTGCAGAATCAGAAGCTTAAATTTTTTTTCTCTGTGCTTTGCTCTGTGTATCTGAGGAATTTTGTATCTCAACCAAGCATTACACATTTGTAATTAACAACAAATTATGTAGAAGTTCAAAATAAAATCAAACCAAACAGCGTGATAATGAAACCACCACTCTCATGCTGCCTCTGATTTGTCCAGAGCTGTGATGTTGGTCTGTATGCCACTTGTACAGCTTCAAGAGACATCAAGCTGATCTCTTATTTTATCTCCATTCCACTGTCCACAGGTGCCTGTGGTCATGGGTGCAGAGGCAGCTGGACTTGTGGACTACTTTTATTTTCACGCTATGCTGAACAAAGTGATGCTAATGCAGACTGCGTGCCCCTGATTTCCTTTGGGGAAAAACTGGAGTCTGGGAATGGAGGCCCTCTTTGTCCAGCTCTGACCTATGTAGTAAGTATGTGCTATATGGTTAGCACAGACCAACCCTTTTTGTTGTCTGGAGTGGGACTGAGGTTTCCTTGCAAGTGTTTCCGGGGTAACAGGCTTCATGGACCGTTGCTTCAGCTGATACATCTCCCTCTCCCACAGTCCAGGGGCACCTGAACTGTGGATCTGGTTGGCTGAGCCCGCCCAACTCTGGCTGTGTTAGGAAACGGGAAAGCAGGGCAATTGATCTTGTTGTTTGGGCCAGAACTCATGGCCCTTGTTTATATCTTGTTCTACTTTTCTATTATTTTTATTAAAAAATAAAATTATTTTTATTTAAAGTATACAGCATGATGATTTGTGGACATAGTGAAAGGCTAACTATGAATCAGGTAATTTACATGATCTCATCTCATAGTTGCCTGCCTCCCTTTCCTTCCTTCCTCCACCCCCACCCCTTTCTGGTGGAAACACCTGAAATCTACTCTAAGCAAATTTCCAATAATACTGTATTTGATACAGTATTATTAACATAATCAGAATAGCAACTTTGTTCCCTTTGTACCCTTTGTACCCTTTGACTAACATTTCGCATCTTCCCCACTTCCCCATCCTTAGCACCCATTGTTCAACTCTCTGCTTCTGCATCTTTTACTTTTTTAAGCTCTACTTGTTAAGTGAGGCCACACAGGTTTTTTCTTTCTATGTCTGGACTTGTATCACTTAGCATAATGTCCTAAAGGTTGGACTATTGTTGTTGCTGAATAATATTCCATTACATATGTACCAAAATTTTATTTATCCTTCCATCTATTCGTGGATACTTAGGCTGTTTTCATGTCTAAGCTATTGTGAATGATGCTACAGTGAACATGGGAACACAGATTGCTTCAAAGTATCAAGTTCATTTCCTTGGGGTGCTGCTGTATATTCAGAAGAGGAATCGCTGGATCATATGCTAGTTCTAGTCTTAGTTTTTTTGAGGAACCTTCTTAATGGCTGTACCAATTTACATTCCCACCAACAGTGTACACAGTTTTTCTTTTCTCCACATCCTTGCTAGTATTTATCACTTTGAGAACAGTCATCCTAACAGGTGTGAGGTGATATCTCATTGTGGTTTAGAGCAGCATTTCCCTGATGATTAGTGATGCTGAACACTTTCTCATGTACCTGCTGGCCACCTGTATTTCTATCTTTGGAAAAATATCTATTGAGGTCCTTTGCTCATTTTTGATTTTCTGCTATTCAACTGTGTGCAGTCCTTTGATATTAACCCCTTACCAGATATATGATTTGCAAATACTTTGTTCCAGTTTCTTAGGTTACCTTTTCATTTTGTTGGTTGTTTCCTTTGTTGTACAGATGCCTTTTAGTTGGATGTAGTCCCACTTATTTATTTTTGCTTTTGTTGCCTGAGCTTCTGGTGTCACATTAAAAATTCATTACAAAGGCTACTATCAAGAAGCTCTTTCCATATGTTATCTTTTAGGAGTTTTATAGTTTCAGGTCTTATGTTTAAGTCCTTAATCCATTTTGAGTTTATTTTTGTGTATGGTATAAGATAAGGGTTCAATTTTATTCTTTCACTTGTGCATATCTAACTTTTCTAACACCTTTTATTGAAGAGACCTTTCAGCCCCCATTGTGTATTCTTGGCACATGTAGTGTGTAGGTGGGTTGGAATTATTAGATTAGGAATGCTAATGAGGAAGATATTTGTATGATCTTAAAATATATAATGGATATTATACCTTACTCATGAATTAAATAAAAATAACCTCAAATTGGCCCTGGCTGGTGGCACAGTGGATAAGGTGCTGGCCTGCAAACCCGAAGGTTGCTGGTTCAATTCCCAGCCAGGGCACATAACCAGGTTTCCAGCCAGGTTTCCAGCCAGGTCTGTGGCTGGAGGCAGGTGAAAAAGGCAACCATACATTAATGTCTCTCTTCCTCTCTGCCTCTCTCCCTTCCCTTCTCTCTAAAAATAATAAAATCTTTTTAAAAAATCTCAGATCTATTAGTTTCCTTTACAAAATTCTAGTTCATAATAAATATTACTGGTGACTTGATCAACCAGAATAGAATGACTGAATAGAACAACTGGACATCAAAACCAATTAATCGACAGACTAGATTAGGCACTTTTTCTTGGCACTCCCCTGAAACTTGGCTTACCTCCATCCTCACCAGTGGTCATATTATATATTTTCTATCAATAGCATCTAAGCTTATGTGTTTCTCTTGTTGGACCAGAAACTGGCTGAGAGCAAAACTTCTGATTTCCATGTCCATGCCAGGCAGCAATCCAGTCAGTATTTGTGCAGAAAGCTAGGACTTGTTTCGTGAGGGTGGTGAAATAGCTCATGCATTGGAACCTTCCCTGTGTGTACGAAGGAAATCATATAAAGTCTTGTAAGTCACTGTAAATATCTTCAGTAGATCATATTTTGAATGAATTGGGAGCCCTTGGAGAGTCCTGGGCAGAGAAGTGGCATGATCTGGCTTATGAGTTAGCAAGAGCACATTCTGGCTGCTAGGCTGAGAATGGAAGTCCGGGGTGGAGGAGCAGGAAATAGGGTGGGAGGCTGTCCATCACCCAGGTGAAATGTGAGGGTGACTTGAACCGGGGTCAGGAGTGGTGGAATGGTGAGAAATGCTCAGATATGTTCTGCAGTTTGACTACCAGGCTGATGGGGTTGACTGATAGAGCAAAGGTGAAGTATGAGGAAGAAAGGAGTCAAAGATGACCCCAGTGTCTTTGGCTGGAAGAATAGTAGGCTGGAGATGCCCTTTACTGAAGTGGGGAAGATTGGTGGTGGGAGTACATGTAGAATAAGGTCCCTTCTAGGGCGGGAGAGGATTACTGTCACTGGACTTGTTCCTAGCCCACACTCCTGCCTTTGGGAAACTTCAGTCCTGCTGCAGCTCCTACGTCACCAGCTTCTCACCTGTCCTCCTTCCACATCACGTCATGTGCTGCCCTTTCTCTGGGATGTCCTCATGTCTGTCCAATGCAGCAAGAAGGAAAATCAGGTTGTATCCAATTAGTTTATCTTAAGTGGATTTCACTGTGCATTCAATTAACCCTGTTATAATCTTAAAGGGTATTTTGATATATGGTACTTGATACAGAGTAATTAGACTACTGTGAGCATGCACATAAATATCTTTGGGCTGAGGGTTTGAGCTTGATTGTGTTGCTGTGGGTTCATAGGATCTACCTTGCCTATAATTTCAAAGCCAATAATGTTTACACACTTCATAGTTTGCAGCCTTCTCAGCCCTTCTGGCTGTTGGATCAATTGCATGGTCACTGGTTATGCTTTTCCTATGGCTTGGGAGAGAATTCCTGGTCCTATCACTCTGCTGTTCAAAATGATTTGTATGACTCCTCACTGAGTGTGGAATGAGGTCAAAACCCATTGAGGATGTGCTCTTGGCCATACACCCATTATATTTCCAGTGTATACTCAGTCTGCAAAGCTTTATTTCATGGGATGCCTATACCTCATCTGCCTCCAAGCCTTGCTTCAGCGGTTCCTTCTACTTTGGAATTCTTTGGTGTTTTATTGCATGTGTATCAGAATAGACCATGTTATGCTGCAGTAACAAATGACCCTGGTATCTCAGATATTTTACTATACCAGGGATTTTTATGGGTTTTTTTTCTGTGTTACTCATTCTGTATAACCATTGCAGGTCAGTCACAGCTCAGCTCCACAGCCAGCTATCAGGACAGAAAGGAAAAAGAAGGTGGCAAATCATGTATTGAAGTTTAAAGCTTCTATTCAGGAGTAGCACACCCACTTCCACTAACCTTTCCTTGGTAAAAACATCCTATGACCCAGTCTGCCATCAGTAAGCAGGTAAGTATCATCATCTCCCAGGCAGCGAGTAACTGTTTGTGAACCACAATACAATCAGGGTTGCACATAGGTCTTTCTAAGATAACCCCTTATTTTTATTTCCAAAGCAGTGATCACTCTGCACTTTCCATTAGAGTTTGTTGGTTTGTTGGTTTTTTTCTTTTCTTTTTGAGTTTGAGCTTTCCCCCTTGAAGGGTCGTGCATAGCTGGAGGGCAGGGCAGTGTTTGTCACTGTACTGCCTGGTAGAGTGCTTTTCTCCTTAGATATTCAAAACACATCCTGTGAATTAAATGTTGCATTTTCAACAATGCACCAGGAGGCAGGATTATGAATTTAAGAAAGCTAGAACAGTTTCCCTTAGAAAGACAGATGGTTCCCTTCAGAGGTACTATTATTGTACTCAATCCTTGAGTCAGCCTTGAGGAATTGGTATGACTTTTAACCCCTTTATGTCTGTGAGGACACTGAGGCCCGGAGAGATACTGGCGTACTTACTGTCATAGTGAACTAAATTATTTCCAAGTTAGCACTACTTTTGAATTTAAAATTATGTCTAAAAGTGATTACTATTTCATGGCCAAAGGGATAAGCCCAAGTCTTCTGTCTAACAGGAGACTGACTTTGCTAACACATATGCCCTCAGATTTTTCAGGGAATGGGGATGGGGTGAATCACAAGATTCATACAGAGCCAATTATTGGTGTTTACTCACACTGTAAATTCTTACATTATGTTATTTTGCCAGGGAGAACCAGAGAATGAAAATGGATCATCTGGGGTGAGAGTGGAGAGAAGAGAGAAAATAGGAAGAGAAGATGAGAATGGAAAGAATTCAGATACAAATGGAGATACATTTTTAAAAAGTTTAAAAAATAGCCATTATGTTAATTCATTGTTTGGTGCTATTAATTACCAATACATGTGCTAGGAATTGGAGATACAGAGATGGAAATGTATTGGTTCTTGCCCTTGAAGAAGCCTTCAGCAGGGAAGAGGAGATTATCTTGACGCAAGGCAGACTAATAACCACCCCGCAGGGGGCACAAAGTGAATACTTTGGGAGCACAAGCAAATGAGGGGGAGAAGGCAAAAGCCGCTGATCCTAGCAGTATTACTCTAGTCCAGGCAGCTTATTAACGAGTTTGTCAATAATGTCATGGTAAATGTTTCCAATGTTTTTTTAAAAGCCTCCAAGCATTTTATTGCAGTTGACCCTTTATCTAATAAAGCTATCTGTCTACGCCAAGTGGTGTCAGCATACCAGTTAACATGCACGAGCAGCCCTGTGAGTCCCTCCCAAGGCCCAGGGTGGATGGATGTGGGAGGGAGGGGCCCCTTCATGGGAAGCAGCCCCTCCTCCCCTTGTGTCTGATTCAGCTCACACCCCAGCGTAACCTGATCTGTGTCCTGGGGTGTGTAGGCCAATTCCATCGAGGCCAGTCAGAGCTATGTCCTGGGTGTCTTGTGGATTCTAGTTCCACACTGGACCCTGAGAAGCTGTCCCTCCTGAAAGTCCAAATAGTATCGCCCAGGAGTGTGAGCCAGCCAACATGTGTTCGTTCACATCCTGACCCCACAAATGAGCCTTCCATTCATCTTTAACATAGAAATTATGAGCACCTGCCTTGTAGACTCCCTGTGGTTACTGTGAATACCTTAGTAATTCTCTTCCACCAGCCTTGCCACCCTGAGCAATACCTCAGCTTCCTGAAAGCTTCGCTGGTGCTAGCAGCGAGCCCTGTCTGTGAGGATCCTCATCATGCCCTGGGGTTAACTGTGTCTTTACCTCCATTGCGTGGATGAAGTCACGGTGGCTTGGTTACCTCAAGTAATCTGCCCAATCACACAGCTGTTAAGTGGCCAAGACAGAACTTGAACCTAGATAAATCATGCCACCAAGATAAACCCTTAATATCACACTGCACTCACGAACATATGGTGCCTAGGCAGACTAAATAACCTAACTTAGAAAAGGTATGCTACAGAACACATGCACACACCCAGGTCCCCCCGGCAGAGCCTGATTAGATGCATTTGGGGTGGGGTCCAGCAACATGCATTTGCTTTTGTTTTTAAACAAACAGTTCAGTTCATTTTGATAAAGCTCATACTTAGGGGGCTCAATTTGACTTGGAGGATGTTCATCTCTACTCTGATAGTTGAATCTGATCTACATCCTCAGACTTGTCAATCTCATTAGAAGGCCATCCATCAATCCACTGATGCTGTTCACCTTTGTTCTGAATGTTTGTGATGTAGGCACAAGGAAGTCCCAGTTCCCAACTGGGAGGCACTCAAAGCTGAAGTTTTTCCCATGTTCACTGGAACTCTCCTCCTTTCTGCTTCCATGCATTAGTTCCAGAATGCGTTCTGGAGGCCTAGGGGGTGAGTCTCTCATTGGTTTCTAGCTTTTCTTGGCTTGTTTATTTATGTATTTATTTATTGGGGCAGGGGAGTGGAGGGGCACAATATCCCTGAAGGAGAAACTAAAGCAAAGAGTGGTCTGTAAGGCTAGATCTCTCCGGGCTCACCGCTTCGCTTGAGCTCTCCCATCCCTGTAGTTAGCTTGGCACATACCTGTGGTTGCTCTTCCTACATTCTAGTTGCATCCCAGCAGCTCCCTGAAATAAACATCAGCATCCACAGGGGGACTTATCCCCTCCCCACCCTCCACAGGCAGAAGAGTTTGAAGGCTTAGAGATGGGGATGCTTCCTGGGAGGTCATGGGTAGGTTTTTGGGGGGCCCATGAACACTTGAAATCATACACACATGCCTAATATGCATTGCACATGGGGGGCTGGGGATCCTTTGACTATCACTGGGTTTGGAAAGCATTTGTGACTCTGAACAGCTTAACAGTTACCGCTCTATTCCCTCAAAGGGGGTTAAACCCTCCCTTCAGAGAAGAACACATTAGGCCTCACATAATCCCTCAACTGCTTACTAAGGAGTCTTAGCTCATTTGATTTTTGCCACCTTGCTGTGGAATAGTTACTATCTTCACTTAACGATTTGCAAAAGTGAGGTTTGGAAGCTAAAAGAACTTGGCCCAAGTCTCACAGCTACTGAGTGGCAAAGCCAGGGCCCCACTCAGGCCCTGCTGACCCCCAGCTCAGGGCTTAGGCCACTGCACCGCACAGGCTTGGCCCCAGCCACCCCCTCCTGCTGGCTGAACACCGAATCCCCATTTCCCTGGAAGGAACTATTCATTCCACTAGAAGAAATAAAAAGTTTTTCACTCTCAGGAAAAAGTAGGGAAGCATCCTCTTTAAATTAGTAATGAAAATTCAATATCAGTTTTAGAGTATCTACTGTTTGCCAAGCACTCATGTATGTCATGTCATTAAATTTATTAAGAATTCTGAAAGTCCAGTCTTTCTGTTCTACAGATGAGGATGATAAACCTCAGAGAGGCTAGATTAAACTGCTCAAGTTTCCATGGCTGGAGGGTCAGGATTGGAACCTAGGCCTAGGGAAGTCTTCACAGTTTGGTTTCTTTCTACAACTTTTTCACATGCTGGTGATTTCTAGGACCTGTGTAGGAAGTACTTGGCTACTGGCTAAAGCAGAGAGTTCAGGGAAGGGAATGGAAATGGCAGGTTACTAAATGTTTCTGAACCTCAATGTCCTCATCTGTGAAATGGGAGTAAATCGCAATTGGAACAATGACTATGGAAATTGAGTGGGATAATGCATGTAAGTGGCTGACATGTGCACTTAGGCCTCCTTGCATTTAGGTATTACCATCCAATTGGAAGGAGAAGCACATGCTTCCCATGTTTGGACTATCTTCTCTCTAGTTCCTGCCATCCAGCAGCAACCTAGTGGCCTCCCATGAGGCAGAACAAGCTCTATTAGAAAGTTTCTCTTTTTTATCCTGCTGGGAGATTTGAGAAGTTAAAAAGCATTTTTCAAAATATGTTTTGACATTTAATTACACATATCCTCCTCTTTAGTTATAACTTTCCTTGTCATGTTTGCAACAACCAGAGGTTTTGATGGACTAAAGCATTTCTCCTGCCCCTAGCTTATCAGTTTCCTGCCTTTAAAAATTAGTAGTCTGAATATCTAAGTCCAAACAAACAGGCCATTTAATTATTTCTCCTTCTCCTTCTCTTAACCAAGAAGAACCAGCAAATGACACATTGGTTTATTTAGGATTTTTAAAAATGTGACTTTAGACTGCACACTGGAACCAATGACCCTTCTCTCAGACCACATTCAATTAATATGCAAATGAATGAGACCTTCTGGGTCAGCATTCAAGTTCAGAATCAAAGAAGTTGGGGAGGACACAGGGAAGGGAGAAATTAACAAATGTTTAGAGGAGTAGTTCTGACAGAGTATAGGGTCTGAAACCAGGATCTGATCCTGGCTCTACCATTTATTATAGTCATGAGATTTACCCTATTTGAACCTTAGTTTCATCAACATTAAGATGGGAATAATTCTCTGCCCCTCTCGGACCTCATAGATATTCCAATATTTGCCATATGGTTAGGTATACCCCACAGGAGAACTGGACTAGAGTCTACCCTTTTCTTTCCTGAGTTGTCGTTTTCCTCTTGTGCAAATATTGCAAACTCAAAGGTCAACAGGTGCCAAGAAAGTATTGTAAAGGAGTCAAGTGGGTGAGGGCAGCATGAGGACTATAGGGAGTGGTGGGGACTATGGAAAACTAGAGAGTGTGGTCCCCAAAGGGAAAAATGGTGGCAGCAACTACCCAGCTTCAATGGGGGGAAGACCTGGTTTATTATGACATGTGATTTTTTAAGAGAAGTATGAAATCTGGATATTATGCAACAACCTCCAACATTATACCTAAACAAAACACATCTGTAGGCTACATTTAGCTGGTGAGCATCCATCCAGTGTGTACCTTTGTCACGTATCTTTGGGGCCTAGAGATTTGTCTCACTTTTGCTTGGAGTTAGTGTACCTTGCAGGCAGCCTCCTTCTGCACCCTCTCTGATTTTCCCTTTAGCTCCAGAAACCCCCAGTTTCTTTCTTCTCCAACCACAGACAGAAAAGTAACAAATCCTGTTATTTTATTGTGCCAAGTGACTTAGCTCTCACTGACATCTACAAGCAAGCTCTGGAACCTGTGTTTGTCCACCTCAAAAGGTCTGTTAATGAGCTTTTCTGAATGTAGGGGGCATAGAAAGGGAGGAGGGGGGAGATCTCCTGAGAACATCCTTAGGAATGGAGACTCCACTTATAGCTCCACCATTAAGAAAGTATATAGAAATGTCACTGAAGACATTTAGGTCTTAGTATTTTCATTTTCATAATAGAAGTAATAATGTACCTCTTTCCTTCCCTCCCCAAAGGCTTAGGGGAATAAAATTATAAAATCCAACACTAATCCAACAACATTTTCCGAGGGCCTGCTCTAGACCAGGCCCTGTGCAAGAAGCTAGAGACATTTACATCAATGAGGTCACGTTTGTTTTCAAGCAATTCAGTCTAATGGGACAAGTACACTAATACCAACTGTTTGTCACAGAATAAAGTGACTGAACCCCAAGAGAAATGTGCCAGGATATTGGGAAGGAGGAGGATGGAGCCTCCAAGTCATCTTGGGGTTTAAGCAGTCAAGATGTGTTACATGAAGAAAAAGAACTTTTATTGGCTGGGTAAAAGAAAATAGTAAATGAATTCTGTCAAGCAGCAATGATGTAGCAAGATATTAGAATTTCATTTGATGTGTTTACAGTTTATTAATTTATTCAGTGCATTTCCTGAGTTCTTGTACTAAGAACATAAATTTAATGTCTCACTTTAATCATGATTGCTAGATCAATTTGTTGATACAACTCGATGAGCTGGTATCCATACCAGCCACCAGTATTGGATGAACAAATGAGCACAGGTGTGATGCAGTTCAAAACCTTAGAACAGGTTTATAAAAGTCTTTGTAAAGATAAATCTTTTGTAATTCTAATAATTTGGGTCTACTGACTTCAAATGGTCTGTGCTTGGGAAGGACTAGGAATAGAGATGTACAGAACCCTTGAGTTCCTTGTCTTTAAAAAGAATACTTTCCTCCCAGGCCAGTTTGTCATCTAATTCATATGCTTCTGCCTGGAAAGGACTTAGGAGATAAGGCACAGGGTGGTGTGGAAAAGTGGGAGCCAGTATCAGTAGCCTTTTCTCCCTTGTTTCCTTTGTCCAGTCTTGCTTCAGCGGTGGAAGGAATTCCAGTGTTCATTTTGGCCTGGGTCATCAGCATTGTGCTTTCATAGATAGTGGGTGTGTCTTCCTGCCTTTGGGAGCCAGGTGAAGCTCCCAGGATGGTGGAGCAGACCTGACACAGAGCAGGAGGAGCAGGGTGGGGACTGAGAACTGAGGAGGAGGCTAGGAAGGTGGGAACTAGCAGTGATTCAGTCTGAGATTGTAAACACCTAGAACCTTCTTTGTGTAAATGTTCAAAGCATAGTTAGTACAGCAGCAAGGCTCTCTTTTTGACCACAAAGGAAAGTCTTCATCCATCCAACCACCCACCCACTTACCCCTGCCTTTCTCTGCTGACCCATCCACTCATCTGTTCAACTAAATTGGCAGACTTGTTTCTAGCCATTGGATATACAGAGATGAATAGGGAGAAACAGGCACGTGGACAGGTAAATTAGGATACAATATTCCTAAAGCAATGGAGAGAGACTGGGAAAAACCAGTGGAACAAACAACTGACAACAGGAATCAGAGAAGGCTCCCCAGAATGAGGGCCAGTTGGGCAGGGACCAGGAAATCAATGAGACTGCACGGACAGGTGATGTTTGTAACTCACACTTGGAGCTGAAAGAAGCAGCTTCAACAGAATGGAGTCGGAGAGGGTCTGCAGTGTTTTGGGAAATGGGAGAAGTTGAGAGTGTGGCCGCAACGCAAGCTTGTGAAGTTCTTACCACATTTTGCAGGGTTGTGTGACTTTGAACCTGTTGAGTTTTCAAGAGCTGACTTTAGATGGCATGGACCTTGAAGACATCAATATACATTTGACTATCCAATGAGACTAGGTTAAATACCCCAGCTCTATGCTCTCATTTGTATGTCCCTGAATGTTCCCATTTGAAATGCTGATTGCGCATCATTCGTTCTTCTATGTTTACCAAGAAAGTACCCCAAGCTAACAAATGCACAGAGAGGTTAGTCTACATTTAACTGTCATGCTGTGATCACCCCTGGGTTTTGCTTAGGGGGCCTCTTGTGATCATCCCGTTTAAAATTATAGCTCAACCCCCTTCCTCCATCCACTGACAGCATTTCCTATATCCTGCACCCTTACTCAGCGGCACTTCCACACCAGCCGGCATACTGCATTTTCAAGTATTTATTTCTTATTACCCTTCTCTTACTCAGCTTGGAAAGCTATAACAATACACCATGGACTGGGTGATTCAAAACAACAGATACTTATTTTCTCCCAGTTCCAGAGGCTGGAAGTCTGAGATTAGTTGCTTTTGGATGAAAGCTCTTTCACTGGTTTGTAGCAAGAAAGTGAGACAGCCACCTTCTCACTGTGTCCTCACATGACAGGGTTGAGGGGGAGAGAGGGACAGAGGCACAGAGAGAGAGAGAGACAGAGACAGAAAGGGCTTCGATGACTCTCTTTTTTAATGTCTGAGATTTGCTTTTATTCTTTTTTTAAATTTTATTTTATTGTTGTATTAAATTCACCCCACTCTCCCCACCCTCACTCTCCTCCCCTCCACCAAAGTCAATCCCATGTATTGTCCATTTCCATGGGTCATCCATGCTAGTTCCTTGACTAAATGACTCCCCTTCTTTGCCTCCTTCTCCCCTCTTCCCTTTCCCCCTCCCTCCGTATACTGAAAGTGTATTCCTTGTATTCATGTCTGTGGTTCTGTTTTACTTGTTTGTTTGTTTTGCTCATTAGTGTTTTATAATGGGTGAGATGATGTCCCTTCCTATAGGGGCAGTAATTCCATCCTGAGGAGCTCCCCTCATGACCCTATCCAATTCTGCCTCTCAAACACCCTTTCACTAGGGTTAGGGCTTCAACATGTGAATTTAGGGAGGATACAAACAGTCCATAATAACCTACTACTACCTAAATGTATGCCTCAGCTGGGAAGGGATTTGTCTATGCATTTCACTTGTGAATTGCTAAATCCTCCATGCCTAGAACATCACCTTGCACACAATAGGTGCTCAATAGATATTTGTGAATTACATGGTCACATAGCTGGCTAGAGACCCCAAAAGAAGACTTACTGGGGTGTATTTGTTCCCATTCCACTTTATAAGGCCTGTATCAACAGTATCGGCTGCACAAACCATTTTAATCATATTGTCATCGGCTTGATACTTTCTGGACAGACTTTGTATTTCATACAATCCCCCCCTGTCCTCGCCTCCGTTGAATGTTCTGATTAGTAGCTCTCTCCTAGACGGGTCATTTTCCAGAAACTTTCCTTCCCCAATCATCACTTGCAGGAAGAGAGTCTTTTCCCAACAAGCCCTGCAGAGTGATTACCCTACGTACAATTTAGCTAATTTACTCAGCGCTTTGTCTTAATGGTTCACCAAGTGGAGATTCTTTCAGTAATGACAGTAAATGCATTTGAAATGTAGATATCGACCCAGGCAATGCTGCCTATTCGGCTCATCAAATTTTCATGTTAAAATTAAAATCAAAATCTTTTTTTTTTTTTTTTGGTGGGAAGAGAGAAGTTGAAGTGTTGATTCCAATCAGATCACAGTGCTATGTTTTCTTCTTCTTTTTTTTTTAATAGAAGAAGAATGCTTAATTGTATATCCCTCCCAAGGCCACTGCCACATCATAGGAAATGATAACAAAAGAGGGAACAAAACCAGATTTATTTAGAACCTACCAAGTCCTGCTCATGGCATTAACTCTATGCAGAGAAGGTGCATATGATTCTTTGTTGTGCCACCCTTGGGCAAAAAAAAAAAAAAAAAAAAAAAAATGCCATCATCATTCCATTATTTCTTTCAGATAAATTCTCCAAGAGCTTCCAGCTGCCTCAGTGATTATCACAGGTCCTCCAGTCCCTGCCACAAGATTAAAACCATCTCCATTGTATTTTTTATTCAATTTATTACTTCCTCAGTGTTCTTTACAGATGGCCCTATTCATGTAGGGATCTCTTGTTCTTCCCTATTGAGATCTTGGTTACTTTCTCCTGGTATGGATCATAAACCATGACTATTCTGTCCATTTTTTCCCCACTAATTTATTTTCCCTAGAGTAAGAGTTTGTTCCTTACTCTTAGGAAGGCCAAGCTTTATAGAATTGCAGCTGGCTTCTCCTTCTTGGGGTGGGGAATGGGAATCATAATGCCAATTTATTTCCTATTAATTCATCCTTCTAAGTATACTGGCCTGAGTTTTTACTTGCAACAACTATGTAAGGGAGAGAATAGTATCTCTACTTTGTAAATAAGGCCACTGAGGACAAAGTAGTTACAGACGGTAGCTTGTGCAAAACAGATGATAAGTGAGGGGACCTCATCTGCCAGGTCTATGCAGCTCCAAAGTGGCAAAGTCTATAGACCCTGAAGCCAGCCGACTGGGTTCACAATTCTGACTCGTACCTGGCAGCTCTGTGACATTGGGCAAGTTATATAACCTCTCTATGGTTTAGTTTTCCCACCTGTGAATGGGAATAGTAAGAGCACTTCATAGAGAGGTGAAGATTAAAGAATTAAAAATATAAAGGACTTTAAATAACTTCTGGCACATGGTAGACACTCAATACCTCTCATCTAGTGTTTTGACTTCAGCATGCTGGTAATTTACAATTTCTCAAATGTGGGTAGACTTCTACAACAGTCTAAGTTTAGATGGCTACTGTCTCCGTACTTTGGTCCAATATTTCCTCATTTTTCAGATGAGGAGGGAGACTAAGAGACAGAGATTTCCAGCCATTTGCTCAAGTTCACAGAGCTAAGAGTTTGTCAGAGTGAGGACTAGGTTCCAGGTCCCTGGCTTCTCCAGTGTTCTGCCTTTTCAGGCCAGAGTTTATATAGGCTCTATGTTCTCAGGTTGCACCTGTGGCCTTACTGTGCCAAAGCTTTTTCAATTGCTTAAAGGAACTGACAAAAGGCAGAAGAAAGAAAGATGGAAGGAAGGAAGGAAGGAAGAAAGAAAGAAAATGCAATGAGTCATTTCTCTGCCAAAACCATGGGGTGAAAGGGCAATTCAAGCCAAGGTGTTTCTCCTTGTTTGTTTGTTGGTTTTTCAAAGGGGTCTCTTGTGTCCACTTTTTTAAAAATCAGATTTTATTTATTTTTAGAGAGAGGGAAAAGGGGGGAGAAAGAGAGGGAGAGAAACACTGATATGCAAGAGAAACATCAATCATTTGCCTCTCTCATGCCCCCAACTGGGGACCTGGCCCACAACCCAGACATGTGCCACATGTGTCCTGTCTTGTAATTGAACCAGCAACCTTTCTTTCTGCAGGCTGGCGCTCAATCCACTGAGCCTCACCAACCAGGACCTAAGGTTTTATAAAGAGGGGCTTGGGGGTGGGGGCGGATGGTCAACATGGTGATCTAGGAACCTTGTAAACTTTCCCTGACGAGCAAATAAGGGTTCTTATGGCAAGACTGGTGCTTGCTTGCACTGTGACTGGAAAAATCCTGCCTGAACATTTCTTGTCTATCTCTTATGTCCAAAATAAGCTCCCCACAAAGCCTGTCAAGCCCACCATTCAAGACCCTTCTTTGGGACAAAATGCTGCCCCTGTATCATCTTGCCCACGTGGGCAGGAGAAACATTGCAGACTCACTTTTGCAATCTGCCCCCGCCCCTCACCTCTCACCCCCTGGGTTTCCTCTAATCTACCTGCCAAACAATCCTACAATGCAGAAGAGAAAGAACCACATGTTTTACCTTAAGCAGTTTCTATGTTCCAGGGATGGGTAGCGTGTTTTGCATACATTATATTATTTAACAATATTGGATACTGCAATAGAAGTAGCATTGTTTCTTTTTGATGTAGAAAGAAACAAACTCAGAAAGCTTAAAGAACTTGCCAGAGGCTACAGACCTCACAGTGATGGACCTGCCATTCAAACCTAGGCATGCCCAACTCAGGTCGCTGCTGCTTCCATGTCACCAACATGCACAAGGCTATTAGCTGCGTGGCTTGGCTTTCTGTGTGTGACCAGGCAGGTATCCACACAGCCTTTTCTAGGTCATCTGGCCGCTCAAGATGGTACCATTGAAATCTCCCTTTTGAGAACTTGAGTCTGTTTTCTTGCAAGCTAGGGGTCATGCTGAGGCTCTGGAAATCCAGCACCAGGGCTCCAGTGGGAAGTCATGGCCTAGTCTGACTCCAACAGGGCACAGTTTGTTTCTACCAAACTAATTACATATATGTATCACCATCAATGATTCCTGTAGCACACAGCCCTGAGGAGGGTCCTGAGGAGCAATTCTTCATGTGGCTCCTTCCTTTCAGTATAAAATGGTCAAGAAAAGAATATATCAGTTGTTTTCCTCTCATCTAGAGGATTAGTGGGGGCTCTGGCTTTGCACAAGCTCTGGCTTCTGTGTTAGAGTTTCCTGTAGATAAACATGGTGTGTGACTTGGAAGTTCTTTCCCATGATAATATCATTTATGTGTCTTGTTTCAGTTTTTATCCATGACCCAAATGCTTCACCTCACACTTCCATAGCAGTACGTAGATGTCCAGCATCTTAATACTTTTAGATCCTCAATCTCTCCTTTCATGAGTTTTTCCTTCCTTCCTTCCTTTTTAAACAGTATCTCTCTTTCCACTGTTATATTATGATTCTGAAATTCAGCTCATCAGTGGTATTGGAATTCCTGGTGTACACTTGAATTCTTTTTATTTCCTGCCTCTACAACCAATAGCCAACCAGAGATAATGGAAGCCACGCATAAGCTTCTAAACAGCCTTCTTCTTCTTTTTTTAAAAAAGATTTTATTTATTATTTTTAGAGAGAGGGGAAGGGAGAGAGGCAGAGAGGGAGAGAGACATCAATGTATGGTTGCCTTTCACCTGCCTCCAGCTATGAACCTGGCTGGAGACCTGGCTATGTTGCCCTGGCTGGGAATCCAACCAGTGACCTTTGTGTTCTCAAGCAGCACTTTATCCACTGTGCCACCAGCCAGGACCTTAATCAGCCTTGTTTTGTCTTCCCTGTTACATCCAATGCAAAGGCTAACAATAATGTAAATCCAGTCTTCAAGGAAGAGAAATGAACAGGTACTGAGCATTAACCTCCTACCAGGCACTCCTTTCCCTTAGGTTATCTGAATTCTGCCTTAGAACGACCAAGAGAGGAAGAAATTACATAGATGAGGAAATTGAGGCTCAGAGAAGTTAAATATGGCCAAACTCATACACTTGAGGGGCCAAGTTAGAATTTTGATTTTTCATTGTCTAAGTTTGAAGACTAAATCTTTCTAATACAAAGTACTGGGTAACATTCAAGACCTTCAGACTATTCTGACTTTTTCTGCTTTTTAGAAGAGCCAACTATTATAATATGCTGCTCTTTGTCACTTGTGACCAGGTTAAAATTAGAGTAAGATACATCAACTTCATGCCTCAGCAGCCACTTTGTAAAGCAACACGAAACATGCATATCTGCAAACAGAATTTGAAACAAAGTGCGACTTTTTAAAAGATGCTTTAGAACCTATAATCAAAAAACCTTTTATTAACTGCCCTATTCCCACTCACCAATTAGGTAGCCCCGCCATTTATCTGCTCAAACATCAAGCAGATCTACAACTGTTATTTTAATTAATTAATTCAGTCTTTTATCCCCAGGGCAGGCCTGGGGGACAACTGGCTTATTTCCACAGGGGTCCCTGGTCCTCAGCTGTCAAGCCCCATAATGGCAGCACTGCACTGCACTGCACGCAGCGCCAAGCAGTTAATCTCTTTAGCAGAGACTTGCCGTCACTCCTACGATCTGTCTAGCCCCAGGCTGGGTTGAGACATAATATCCTATGCGCTTGCCCCTCCTTTCCCATCCTAACAGTCACCAGCTGGGTTCAGCCACTTTACAATTGCTCTCAGAATCATTGTCCCTGAGATCCATTCAGTGCCTTTTCTGGGCCAGGCACCATGCTGTTTCATATTCTTTATTCCCCACCCACAAAACAATCGTGCAACATAGTATGATGCCTATATTCTCCAAAAGGAGATGGAGTCTTACAAATGTGAAGTGACTTGACCAATATCTCTCCACCTGGAAGTTGCAAAGCAAGGATCTGAAGTGAGGTCTGTACCGACTTGACTAATTGTGCTCCTTCTGCTTCTCTACGTTGTCCGTAGCTCTGCCTTTAACTTCTAAGACCTGGGAATAAAAGACAGCTACCAGCTCAGCTACAAGCCATGCAAAATGGTAAACTAGATAGACACTTGAGAGAAACATGGTAGGGGAAGGGCCTGGGGGAGATAAGAAATGTAAAAACACAAACAAACCCAAAAACCTTCTGCTGCTATGCCATGCAACTTCTCTCCACAGTCTCCTCTGTGGATTCTTTTGTAAATTCTGCATTGGTCCTGATATACACATGCAGCATGTTTATTTGGTGGTGGTAGTGGAGCAGGTATTTGGGGCTAAGAAGGAAGAATTAATAGACATGTGGGTTACACTTGGTTTTATAACACTGGTTGATTAAAAAAAAAAAAGCATCAGGCAAAACAGAGTGTGGGAGTGGGGTGGGGTCCCCAGTACCTGAATGAGGGAGGAAGACATTGCCGGTGAGAAAACAGCTTGTGCAAAAGTCCAGAACTGTGACAGGACCACCCTTCAAGCCCTATGTGTCCCTGGAGTACAATAGTTTTCAGAGGGATCCTTTCTGCATACAAGATGCGGAATTTATCTGCTAATGTTCTTGATCTGTCTTCAATCCAAAGCCATAGCTTTAAAAATTTTGACTTTCACATTTTTCTCCCTTGCTGTTAAACATTAAAAAAAAATCCATCCATTTCACGTCCATTGGTCCTCTATGCCCTGGGCGTGCTGTGCCATCTCCAAGCTGAAACCTCCTGTAATTATTTGGGGTACACTGGGCCTCCCAGTGACTCCTTCATTTAATGCCATTACAATCTAGCTCCAGGTCCTTAAAGCTTGGTACCTGCCGTCTTTGCTTCTTACTTCCAGAAGGAATTGCTCTTAAAAGCTATCCTTTACGCTACTAAATTGCCTTCCCCTGCTGCATCCAGGGAAGACAGGGGGACAGGCAAATCTCTCCTGCTCTGGGTTGTGGAAGCAGTTTGAAGCATGTCTGCTGAGTGCTTTGTAAAATGTTGGGTCTCATAGAACCCTGGGCCTATGATATGGTCTTTGAAATGCCAATTTAGTGGTGAATGCCCTTGGGAAGTGTGGTACACTCTACCCCATATTTAGAGATCCTCAGGTATATTGGTAGCTTAAAGGCACAGACAAATTCTGCTATAAGAAACTTTCGCTTTGTATTGTGGTATGTGAAACCAATAAGAAAAATCTGGAGAGATGCTTATAAAATGTACTATTGCATTTTTTTAAATATTACATTTTAAGTTTCAAAAAAGAGAGAGCAATGTAAGTTGTATGAAAATATTTGTACTTTGGCAGATTGAATTTAAATAAAGTCTATTTCTTCTGGTTATAAAAAAGAAAGAAACTTTCGCCGAGTATTTCCTTAACTTACTCGGTTAGAGGACAGTACTTTTTGCATGATCCCTATATCTTTTTGATTTAGATAATCACCCCTTCCAGGTGTGCGCAGCATCTAATATTTTACATTCTGTTAAGAGTACAAGTGAGAAGGGCTTTATGAGTTGTATTTTATAGGTAACACAGAAGGGCAGACATATATCTCTATCTATCTATCTATCTATCTATCTATCTGTCTGTCTGTCTGACTTGTGCTAGGGAATACAGCTAGTAGGCAGCAGATGGAAGTCAGGGTTTCTGATATCCAGTGAGGATCTGGTCCTCAAGTTGCAAGCCTTTTTTTTTCTTTTTCTCTAAGGCCATTTACACCCTTTTTCCCAGCCAAATCTATATGACACCACACACATATACATATACCAAAATGAACTTTGTAAGTAGTTACTATAACTTAAAAACATAATGGGATAGGTGGGGCAAATGAAGTAAAGAAATGATTTTTAGTGCATAGCTGGTGCTGGGCATCCCACCTACATCACCATATGAATCTTTGCAATAATATTAAGAGATAAGTACCATTGTTCACCATTGTTCCAGTGTTACAGAGGACCCCACTGAGACACAGAGATTAGGTCCCTTTCCCAGGGCCACACAATACCATGTTCTTAGCCAAGTTTTACATTTATGCTTAATTCCAAAGAGCAGTCTCTGTCCTCTTACTCCCACTACCATTTTCTAGTGATGGCACCATTCCTGTCACCCTAGACTCACAAGGAGAGACCTAGATTTTCCCAAAGCCTCTTACCCTATTTGTATTCCAGCAGGTTGTTTAGACAAGGCTGGCTCACTTGCAAGTTCAAGAAGAGTAAGAATATTGAGACCTAGTAACTGAGCTCAAAAGAGATCAAAGGGAGTTTATGTTTAAATGGTTCAAAAGTGTTTTGTCTCACTCTGAAAAGGGTAATTTGAATTTATGCCCTAAACCAGAAGAACTTTTGATCTTCTTAAGGAGCCAAGCAAAAATGATCAAAACAGGACCTGGAGGTTTTTCAGGCTGAGAAGCTGCTTGTATGGGGACAGTGATAGGTCATGTGTCTAATCCGTGCTGTACATCCAGAGAGCATGATCTTGGCAAATCTCTTACACCCACTTGGACTCAGTTTCTCATATATAAAATAGAGGGGTGTGAGAGGATGCCCAGCCATGATAATTCTATGAATAAGGTCTCTATCTGGAGGCAAGAGGGACCCATTGTCTAGCCAGGGTTGCATTCTCTGACCTAGTTAGTCCTGGAAAGAGAGGTCATCTTAAGCCCACAAGATGAGAGTAGTTTTGGTGACTTCAATCTTCTGAAATGAAAGTAAGATGGAGTGTTCCACACCCTATATTTTGTAGAGAGGTCATTGGGAACCACGGACCAGGGGCCATGAGACTACTCTCACCCAAGGATACCAGGTGCTATTTCCTATTGGTCACTTGTTACATGAGTTTGAGTCCCAGGTAGGGAACTTGTAGAATGCTTGCTTATTGCTTATCTATCTGTGAAGTTGCTAAGTGTAGAGGTGCAGAGCCCTGTTGTTTCAGTGGACATGTGGGCGAGGAGAATCCTCAGAAATGGAGTGGCTAGGGGTTGTGCTAAAGAGGGAAGGGTACAACAGAAACCCCGAGGCCTGTGAGAAGGGAAGGAGCAGACTGCCAGCTGAGGCCTGGGCAGCAACCCAGAGCCTGAGCAACTGAAATTTCCAGAGGCTCCCACAATAGAAGGTTGGTTTAGACAATTACACAGCTTTCTCCTGGCTCACCCATTTGCTTTGGTTTTATCTCCCTCCCTTCCTGCAGCAACCCAGCAAACAAGTGTCTCAGAGGAGGTCCAGTTTGAGGGTAACTCAGTGAAAAGTGCTGGGGCAGCTGGGCTTCTGGTGCCAGATCACAGTTGGCACCTTCACAGGCCCCTGCAGGTGGGGCCTGTGCCAGAGGGAGCTCTTTGTAAGCTGCCCTGGTTTTCACAGGCAAACACGGTTGGTGCACAGGTGCTGGTCTGGCCCACAAAAACTAGCTGGGCACTGGATTCCAGATGTCCCTGGGGCCTCCAGGGGACCATTGACATTTTGCCTGGCAGAAATGGAAATCTTAAGAAACCTCACTCACTGCATGGGTTCATCAACAAATGAAAAGGAGTGGGGCTTGTTACTATTTGGGAGAGAGACACAGAGGCAGCCGCACCTAGTTTCCAGAGCCTGGGTGGTGGATGTCATCAGTACTTCAGCACCAGCTGTCAGGACCCACCCTTAGGCCTCCACTCCACCCCCTACTCGAAAAGCTGGTGGTTTTCCCACCATACGAGGGTAAGCTCTCCATCACAGGGGCTGGGCCATGCAGGTAACATCGTCCATACCATCGAGGTGAAGCCGAGGTATGTTAACTCCAGAGGACAGCCAGCCTGCGGGGCAGGGCTGACGGTGTGGCTTGGCATGTCTGCAGGCAGGCTTTGAAGGCAGAGGCAAGCTCAGAAGAGCCTTGAAGTAACAGTTGTTAAATGCCTGATTAGTGTAGAGGTGGTGAAGAGGGAGTTCTTGTGTGGGTCTCAAGGTGATTGGGGACCTTAGGAAAGCGGAGGTCTCTGGAATTTAGATTTGGGGAGGGAAAGGGCGAGTCTGAGGAGGAGCTGAGTACCTGCTCTGCAGGACAGCGTTTTGGTTGGCATTTCACACGCGTTACTTTACAAGGAGTGATGACTCCTCCCACGAGAGGAGACGCTAAGCGAATTGCCCAAAGACAGATCATTTGTAAGGGGCACAGGCAGGATGTGAACCCGAGTCTTCTGATTTATCTGCCCTCATATCTTTAGGTCATTCGTTTCTTCACTTTGTAGAGAAGACCGAGGCCCAGAAAAGTGAATTCACAGCTAGTAGAAAGCAGAGCAGGGACTAAAACTTAAACGCTAGCCTCACAGCGCCACTCTCCAACACCTCACCTGCTGCCTGATGCTCCCCTTGACACACAGTCTCTCTCACTCCAGGTGCACTGACTGTATTCAGCAACTCATCCTGTCCCCATGGGGGATGGCACTCCCCCCAGACTGAAATCCCAGTCTTCTCCTCATCTGCTCATCAAGAGCCAGGGAATCCCGTGCAGCCCTGTTGGGGAGGGTGGACATCTGGCTCACAGCTGGCCTGAGTATGGCTCATGAAACTCTACGGTGTAGAATGTGGGATGTGTGTTGTTTATTTTTCTGTTCTCTGCTGATAATAAAATTGGGTAATGAGGTTGATGAATGAAGGTCCCACCAGAGACTCGGCAGGAATCTTGGTTCTACCACTTGCTTAAGGTGACAAACTGTGCCATTGGAGTGCCCGATCTGGGTCCTAATTTGCCCATCTGTAACACATAGGTTGCACAAAATGACGCCCCTGATCTCCCTTGTAGAAACCTATTTAAAGCAGGTGAGCACACACATGCCAGAACAGTCAAATACTCTTCCACATGAAGCAAAAATCTAAATTAAGCATACATATTTTGATGTTTAACCCAAAGCTTGGCATTTTATATTGTTTATTTTTTATCCATGTATGAATTTAAAAAGTCTTAATTTTATAAGAAAATTGTATTTTCCCTTAATAAATGCACCAAATTTCAAACTTGTTCTCATGCATTAAAAATGTGCTAATTAAAAAACAACAGAACAACAGGGTGAGTATAGGAGTATAGCGGCCTACATTTAAAACCTCTCTGGGGTCTCTATTTATCTACATCTTATGATAGGTAATTTTATGTGTAAACTTGGCTAGGCTATGGTGCCCAGTTATTGGTCAAATACTAGTCTAGATGTTACTGTAAAGGTATCAGTGGATGGAATTAACATTTATAATCAGTTAATTTTGGGTTAAGCAAATTAATCTCTATAATGTGGTGGGCCAGCCCAATCGGTTGAAGGCCTTAAGAGCAAAAGGTTTCCTAGAGAAGGAATTCTGTCAAAGATTCAACATAGAAATGTGGCCTCTTATTTTTGTGTCTCTGGAAAGCCCTGACAAATATGTATCTGTTAGATTTAAAGCCTTTTTTTTTTTTTTTCCATCAGAAATATCATAAAATCCATTGCTCTCAGACTATTTCTGGCTGTTATGTCAAGGTTATGAGTTTGGGACTCAAGCGACCTGAGAGTGAATCTAGTCATACTGCTGACTAGTGTGGGGCCTCATGCAGGAGGCACCCCTCTGGGCCATTGATCAGAGAGACAGGGGGAAAAGGGGGCTGATGATAACACCTTGCTCAGGGATTGCTGGGAGGTTGGATGAGATGATTTCCTTTTCCTTTCAGATGTGCATTTTTACTTAAATTAAAAAAAAATATCTGTAACAAGTAAGTAGACAAGAATGCTGTAATACGATGATATAATCTCATTCTTGATGGCTCACTAAAATATAATACAGGATTGTTCTCTATGCTTTTTTTAAGGTTGTCCAGTTACACCATTATGTGGCGTCTTTTTCACAGGTTAATCTCTTAACTCTTTAGAGCTTCTTCTCAGAAACATTCACATGTTATACAGAAAACACCTATACTTTATTTGGGAAACATTCATATTTTATACAGGATATATGACTTTGAGACAATAAAAAAATTACAGCCACAACACTACCCTGGTGGCATTGTGGTGATTATGTGGTCAGTCAGCTGTCATTCCATACAACTGGATTTTAATAGTGCTATTTACAGGGGGGCCTACAACACCCATATAAGGTAAAGGCACTTGGGTTTAATGTGCCCTTTCACAGCCCTATGAGAACACACCCATTATGTGCACTGTAATCACCACAGGGCATGAAATCCATCTCTAACCCCAAATACCAGTCTCATAGGATCAAGCATACAAGGTCTAAGGTAAGGTGACTTTTCCTTCATGAGTGTACTTCAAATCCTTGGGACATTTTTCATAGGACACTACTCATTTATTTCAAATACAGTGCCAGTGCTCAAAACATATCTGGGACCCCATTTTGGGGACAGCCTGCACAGTTCTACTGGGAACTTTTCTGAATGTCCTCGATGGTGGTAAGTCACTGTTTTTCAAGGATGGATCTGATCTGGGGAAACAGGTATAATGATTCACAGCCAAGTGACCCAGACTACGGGTTACAACCCTGGATCAAATTCGAAACACCACTATAAAACAATGAGACCAGTTTTCTTGTGCAGCTTGTAAAGTTAAAAACATATGAGCAATGGTAGTCCTGAAGGAATAAGCACAGATCTTCCTAGAGTAATGTGTCAGAGACATTACTCATGTGAAGAGTATATTTAGCTGGTGTTTTGAAATTTTAAAAATTGGTCATTTTGTTGCCTCTCACAGAGACTTTAGTATTCCTCTCAGTTTCAGTCCCTTTTGCTTTTTTTCAGATTGCCCAATGAAAGCTGTGTCAAGCTGAGACCTGGCAATTGTCATGAAGCCTCAGCTTCCAGCCAGGGAAGTCCTTCTGAAAGTGGTGGCAGCATATTCAGTATCCTGGCCCATAGCACAATGCCTGGCATTAGGGCTTAGGGTGTTCATGGGCACAGGGACACATCCCCTTTCACATATTTCTTTCTGTACTGCTTCTGAGGATGCTCTCTGTAGTGCAGGTCTTGACCCCATCAAAAATCTGCTGGCCTGATGCTGTAGTGTTCAATGATAAACTTGAAATGGCAGCAGATACACTTAAGGGCCACTCAACTCTGGGTAGGAAGTAACCTGAAGATTTTCATCATAATGTGGTGGGGCAGGAAAGCCACATATTGCTTAGGCTTCAAAAGTTGCTGGGTTTTAAACCTGGTCTCCAGAAAGTCATGAGAGACCTGCTTCTTCCAAGTGCATGCCTCAAAGCACAGGTACTGTACTTTTTACAGGGGAGCTGGCATTAGCACACACAAATCAGCTGAAATATTATTTCCCTCAGAGGCATGCTATCCTCAGCAGCATCTGCAAGCTGACTGGCCTCTGAAGACTCCTTTGCTGTGTTTTCATTCAACTGGGAACAGTCCAACTGGTGCTGACCAGGTGGCAAAAAAACCCAACCCCCCTGGAAGTAGGACTTCACAGGACTTGAAACTAGAAGGCTGGTCTTTTTCCACCTGGGACTTAGTGATGCTAATGCACAGATTCTTTTCTTTTCTCACCAGAATTTTGTGCCAAAGTTCTCTCTACTCATACAATGCACAGCATCTCAATGGCTTGGGGACAGATGTGAGGAGGAAAAAGCAACTCAAGTTCCTTGTCATTTCTACACTACATCTCTTGCTGTTTTTCTTAGCAGTTTGCTGATCTGGCTCTCATGTTGCACTAGCCACCTGGAAACTCGCACCTGCTCGCAATGAGGGACAGCCCGGCCCCAGGCCTGATTTCCCTTAAGAGAACAAAGGTCTGCTCTTGATGGGCCACAATGCTCAGATACAGGTCCCGAAGGACTCACCCGAGTGGCAGGTGCCTTCAAGGAGCCTTTGTCTGATTTGCCTTCATCAGCCTGAGTGCCATTTGCAACCAGCAGCCGGCCTTCTTTTCCATGGCTGGTTTTCCTCGAGAGGCTCCCAGGCCCACACTGGCTCCCTCTGTGGTTCATCAACCTGAGGATTTCCTCTTTCTGCAGGTTCTTCACAAGCTCCTGGGCCAGAAAAGGGCTCAGAGGCTGGGGACACACCTCTGGACTGCCCAGAAATTGTCCCCACAACAGGCAACTTAGTGCAGCTCTTTTGAACAACTAGCTAGCAGCACTGGCTCTTTGCTCCAGGAAGGCAACCATCTGTGTGGCCAACAGAGGCCTCCTAGAAAGGCATTGTCCCTGTGGTCACTCACATAATGCCCAGAATACTGCTCAGTGCCACACGCACTAAGGAGTACATTCAGGGATAGCTCAGGATCGTAGCCCCTGCTATTGACTTCCCTCTTCTTTTCTAACTGTGTTTTAGCTTCTTTAAGATCCCCTCATTGTTTCCCTCTTTTAGTAGGCCTCCCATCAATATCTAAGGGGCTTTTTGTTTTCATAGATCCTATCCTATCCTATTGTTACACCAGTGGGCTGCAAAGAACGTGGTTTTCTCCTTGGTATTGCCCCGTTTCACCACAGCCCAGGTATCACGTGCTTCCCCTCCTTTGCTCTGGTGGTTGATTGCAGGTGGTGCATCCTTCTTGGTTTTAACATTCAAGCTGCTTTCTACAGGATGCTCCCCACTCACCCTACACAGAACATCTGGAGGAAGGACCCTAAAACGCTTCTGAGTTGATGCTTTACCAGGAGAGGTGGGAGGAAAAACATGTCCTTGCATGTAGCTAGCTTTGCATTTTTTGTCATTGATAGCCTTCCAGTGGCTCATGGGAGTTCTCAGAGTTTCCTTGCTGATTTCAAGATGCACTTTGTTCTGCAGTTTCCAACATTGTTTTAGGTACATAATAGAAGCTCTTAACAGTCAAGGTCAGTGAAGAAGGATTGAGGATCCTATTCAAGGCTCCTGCTAGAGAAAGTCCTTAATGGCAAGTGACAAGCTTCTCCTGGTTTGATCTCTTTTGAAAGATTAAACTTATAAAATGCTGATGTCGAAGAACTTTTAAGTTAAATCTGCTACAATTCCAGATAACAGGAGACTGAACTTTTTCTCTTCTCTGGAATGAACCGGCCCTTTCACACCAATGCAACGTCAAAGCCCATCTCCTGGAACACCCTGAAGTCACAGGCAGGTGGACCCACATATCACTACGAGTTTGTCATGAGTTGAGGCAGGTCCTCAGTCAGCTTGTGCCAGCCTGGAAGCAAAAGAAGCTTCCAAACTTCTGTTCCACCTGGTCTGGAGAAAGGTTAAGGGCAAGTGCCAGTTCATCTGCTCTGGGACAGGAAGGACAGAGTGGCTGAGCCCAAGTGGGCCTGACTGCGTGCAACCATGTATGAGGCAACCCCACCCATGGCCTGACTTGCTTATTCTCTGCTGGTCCTGGATAAGGGAGAGCCTGCCTGTCTCCATATGGCCTATTTATAACCTCCTAGGCTTCAGCCTTGTCCCTGCCTACCAATCTGCCCAACCCTTGGTGGCCCACAGGGGTGCTCAGCACTTGGCCCGTGCAAGGTTGGATGCTGTTCTGAGAGGAGTGCAGGCTGCTGTGCCCCTACCCCAGACACACTGACAGCACCTCTCCCCAGATGATGTTTTAAGGAACCTATAACATAATATGAATTACATAAAGACTAAGGTCTACTGATATTATGAGTATGACTCCTCCTCCTTCTATAATCATTATCAATTGGTCTCAAGTATTGGCTGGCTGCCAGGCCCTCTGATGGAGATCTGGGGATGAGAGATGCAAGTCAATGTCCTTCCCTTTCAGGGGCTCCCAATTAATAGAGGAAGAAAGCTCTGTGTCCTACATGAGCCACAAACATATTATAAACCATAGCTCTCGCAAGCTTTCAAGGCTCAACCCAAATCCTATCTCCTTCATGAAACCTTTTCTGATACCCTATTAGAAATTAATCTCTCCACTCCCATGTCCCCAGGGCCTTTTGCTTGTTCCTTTCCTGCAGTACTTACCACTATTTACCTTGTAGCAGAGTGATTTATGCACATGTCAGTGTCTCCCACTAGAATGTGAGTTCCTGAGGACAGAAATATTTATGAAAGGCCCTTTGATGACTTTGGCTATTGTATAAAGGACCAACATAACAGCATCAATAACCTGCTTCACATTTTAAAGTGATTGTATAAACAAAATAATTCAAAGGAAAGAAAATGTTTAAACTATTTTCACATTTTTATTGTCATAGCCATTGCCTCTTTTTTGTGTCCATTTTATAGATGCTACATGCTGAAGGCAGAGAGATTGTCATGACCTGTACAAGGTCATAGAACTAGGTAATAGCAGGGCTAAATCCAGAACTGACCGTTTGTACTCAGCACTCTAAGGATGGCACTTCACCAAGGCTGCCTATTCTTTGTCTTATTAAATCACCCTTACCTAGTAACTCCACATTCTGAAGCACACAAGTAGTTTGGCTTTCTTTGTCATGAATGTGGTTTAGTAAGTTCCCTTCCTATTTAAACATAAAATGAAGCCAGATGAAACAAATTGCACCTTTTAACTGTCTTTCCTGACTGATTATAACTCCTGCCCTGATGATTTTCAGGTTGACAGAGTCTGGTCTTTAGCAATTTCCCCCTACAAAACCATGCATCTTTGGAATGATTAGAGTTGGGTGTGCTTGCACACTCATCTTTCTGCCCTGGACCTCTCAAGGCCTCGTGACAACATTGAGAGATAGGCTCAATTACCTGCAATTGACAGATGAGGACCTTGAGGCTTAAAGAGATGGAGAGACTTATGTGCCCAAGACCACACACAGCCAGAGGTCAAACCCATGTCTTTTCTGATGCTAAAGGCTTTCCATTATACTACATTGGATTCTTTCTCTAATTGGGAGGTATAGGAAAACAGAGGCTGACTGTCTTATCTCTGGCTGGCCAACTTTTTCGTTAAAATACTAATTAGAGGAGTGATTTTCTGGGAGAATTAGTCAAACTCATTAGACAATAACCACAACCCATAGAATCACTTTTGAAATTGGTACATGCGGACATAAGGCTGAAGATGATTATTTTTCCCTCTTCCAGTTTGGAATTTGAACACAAATTGGGAGAACGCTCGACGGTAATTTTCCACTACAATATTCCTTCCTGCAGCCACAGCTGACTAAAGGGAAGACTGACTAAAACCTTCATGCTTCTACCCTCATGCCTTTACTTCTGCTGTGTTTTTACTTCCAATGTGCTCTCTCCTCACCTGTCCTCCTTCAAGATCCCACTGGATTGAGCATATGTACTGGCTGAAACTGTATGTTGGCAAGACTAGCCTTCAGGCAGTGAACAGTAGGGGAAGAGTCAAAGCAAAGGACAACCAATAATGGGAGGCCAGGTGGAAAATTTGGTGAGAGGAAGATTTGGTTAAGAAAATTGAACTCCCGTTGCTGGGCAGTGTGGAACCATGGAGCAGCAGGGTGGGCCACATGATATGACTGATGTTTAGAGAGGGTAAATCTGGTAGGAGAAAGCAAAGGTGTGAAAACTGCTTAGTAAACTCTTAGAATGATAATAGTCTGTCTACAAGGTGAGGAGGGCCCGAACCAGGGAAGTGGCTGCAGGCTGGAGAGAAGGGAAAGACGAGTGGTATTTTGGATGGGATGAACTGGAGTTCTTTTCCCAGTGGAATCTTGAGAAGATGTGGCACAATGCAGAGGAAAGGATGTGGACTTCGGTCTGAGGCAGTCTGGATTTTTAATCTCAGCTCAACCACCTGCAGTGGTGTGAACTTGGGCAAATCATGCAAACTCATTGAGATTCAGTTTCTTCACCTGTCAGAAGGTATTATCACTAACCACTCATAGGCTTTTGTGAGAATCAACAGAAACAACAAATGCAAAAACCTAGTCATGTTGTAGGTTAACAGTTAGGCATAATTTGGCAGGGTAGGGGAACGAAAGAGCATCCTGGCTAAAACCTAGGCTAGAAATGTTGTACTTCTGTCCCTTGTCTGCTATTGGACGTTGGGCAAATGGCTGAATCTAAGTGCATCTCAGCAAAATGGGAATGGTAGTGGCTTTCTCTCAGATTTGCTGTAATGAACACTAAGTTAAATGAGAGAAATATGAAGTCTGTCCCAAAAGTATTGCACCAATGTTAATATAATGAAAACAGTTTTCCTGGCTGATACTGTTGGGTCAGACCTTGTATATATGAAGTGATTAGCTTGTGACGAGCACAAGGAAGCACCCAGGAAAAGGGCAGTTATTATCAACATTATCAGTGCCTGATATTCACTGCTTGTTAAGCTGATCCAATGTGTAGTCCCACCACCTTCTCTTTTCCTCTCGTATTATAGGATCAACAAAAGCTAAATGCTTTACTGCTCAGCCTCCTTTGCAGCTATGAGTAGCCAGGTGACAAAGCTCTGATCAATAAGACATGAGCAGTATCCACTGGGGCATTTTGGTAATTCTTATACTTCTACCAGTAAAGGAAGAGACCCACTCGGTGAGGCCCAACTTCCTTCTGCCTTTGATTCCTGCCTTAAATTCACGCATAACACCTGATGCTGGGATGGCTAACTCACAACCATGATGAAAAGGCCAAGAGATTAAAAAAGACCAGCTCAGTGCTGGGGAGCTACTAGTCTACACCAATGCCAACAGCCACCTATTTACCCAGAGTGCTTGGCATGTGAGGAAAATAAACTCTACGTTTAAGTCACTCTATTTGGGTTCTCTGTGTACTTGTAGCTGAATGTAGAACTAACTAGTAGAAGAATAATGATAAGACAGCAGAAAAAAGTCACTAGGTGGCATGGAGTAGCAACATTGCAGTAAAGAAAACCATTCCATGTTCTCCATACAACCTCTGTGTTTTCCTCTTTCTGTGCTTTTTCTTATAGGGATCTCTCAACTGGGAACCTTTTCTCCCTGCTCCCCAGCCCCATCTCTGTGTGCATAAATCTCCCAAGGCTTAGCCTGGTGCCATCTCTTCTGAGAACCATCCTTTCATGTAGAACAAATCTCCCTTCTTTAAATTTCCCTTTAAATACTTAAGGTCTTTATGTTTTAATATTTTCAAATGGCTATGTAGTTTGATATTGGTGTTCATATCTTACCTCCTTTGGCAGAAACTAAGCTCCTTCTTTACATACATTATTTCTATATGAGAATGTGCATGGGAAGTGAATAACACAGTCTTACACAAAATATTAGGTATTATGATGATTATTTTGTACTTCCAATGTTTGGTTTATTCATTCAGCAAATATATAGTAAGAATCTATGTGAACTGTCAGGATTAATAGCATCTGCTCTGATGATAAACAGTTTGGAGTCCATGGGACAATATACTCAGTTTCTTCATCTCTTAAATAGATATAATGTAGTAAAAGAGGTATTACAGAGAATGCATGAGTTAATATATGCAAAATATATAGAACAGTATCTTACATGCAGCAAACACTTGGGGAATATTATTATTTACTAGGCCATTTATTAGCATTAAAGTATCTATCTAACATGTTTGCTAACATATAGTAGTACATTTTCAACAAATATTGAGTGAATAACTTGTGTATGTGTACCTCTGAAATACTTAAGAATCTCCAAATGAAACTAATTTAAATTCATATATACTTAATACATTAATGTTCATGAATAATTCACATTAAGAAACATGTGTTTTTAAATTAATTTCCTTTGGAGATTACGCTGGGACTTTTACAACAGCTCTTGAAGTAATTGGAGAAGCAGTGGCAAATACCACAAAGCCAAAAAGAGGAACAACCTAGGTCAGTTAGAGAATATATTTGCTTTTAAATTCAACAACTGTCTATATTCTCCCTGCTCTTGTTCAGCATCTGGGGAAGCCCTCACCACTTGGGTCTCCAGAGTGAAAGTTGATCTTTAATTCTAGCCCACAGGGACCCCCGTAGTCTGAGCCCAACACATAGTATGAGCTTTGTTTTCAACCCCTTTCCAAGAGTCTGGGTTCTGTAAACGAAATGCCTGGGCTCAAAATCTTGTTTTACTATTTGCTAAGAGTGCACTCCCTCCAGGCTTTAGTCTGCCATGTACAAAATGGAGCAATAGAATAATAGGGTTTCCCTCATGTTGAGTTGTTGTGAAACTTAATTGGATTCATCCAAGTGAAGTGCTTAGCATAGTACTGAGCACACAGCGCATGCTTACTAGGTGTGAATCGTCTTATCCCAGTCCCCTGACAGTCCAGCCGCACTGTGCCACTCCCTGGTCTCTCCTCCTTCCGCAACTTTGCACCTGCTCTTCATATGACATTGTCCCTTTTCTTGTCCTTCACTAAATAAATTACTGATTCATCAAGAATCATGACAAATGGCACAGTAGTGAGGTATATGACATGACATAATTACACATTCTTAGAGTTTATAATCTTTGCAGTGAAACAAATATACAAACTATAGCACTAATAACATCACCACCCAATAATCTCATGAGTGAACCACTTAAAGGACCCCTTTCCTAAGTCCCCACAACCCATTAGTGAGGGATATTTAACATGGCATTATAGACACCATTCAATCTAAGTGAGTATATTTAATAGCCTGGGAAAAAATTCCTATTCCTTTAAAATGAAGTGGAATAGCAGATCTTTGCTGAGTTAGGAAGGGGACTAATATTTGTTGAGTTCCTATGATGTGTTGACGCTGTGTGAGTGCTTCATACATCCCCATATTTAAATCTTTACTATAACCCTATGAAGTGGACAGTGTTATTCATTTTACACAGGAGAAAACTGAGGCACAGAGAGGTCATCTGGCTTGCTTGCTTTTATACAGCTACGTACACTGGATCTGGGAATTGGATTCACATGTCTCTGCTAACAGTCTTGCATTTGTCCAGGTTTTCTTGGTGAGGAGATACAGTAGCTCAGGGTGACAGGAATGGAGAGGCAATAGAAGAATTAAGGCAGACAGGAAAAAGACAGGAAAAGCTGTATTTTCTACCCTTGGCGATCCTATTAAGCACTGATCCAGACTAAAATCTTGCCAGGTGCTCATTAATAACAGAGAAAAATACATCTGTGTAGGCTCATTTTATTTGCAGAACAGGAATTACTGGGCCATGATCACACAGAAGTGTTTCAGTTGGAAACCAAGAACTTTGATCATCCTATTCTTCTGAATACATATAGAATTACTCACAGGATACTGTAAAACCTGAGTTTAGAATCAGTCATTTCTAAGCTGGGAGCTGGCTTCTAATATACAAGTTGTCAGGCTTCAGGCAAATGATTTGACCTCATTGTGCCCTTAGTTGCCTCATCTGAAAGTGGGATTATAGGTGATGTCAACTCATAAGATAAAGAAGCTATTAAATGAGGTATGAGTATGGTAGATACATAATTTCTTGTTCAAACGGGTATGTAGGGGGTTCTGCAAAAAATACTGGGACAGTAGGTATACACTTGTACCATCTTAGCAAACTGGATTGTATGAACACACCAGGTATGATCTATGGAAGTGTCTAGCACAGTGGCTCACATCTAGTAAACACCTGTCCCTTCTCTTTCCTGCATTTTAAGGGAAGTATTAAGTATTTAGCATGATTTCAAAATTGAGCTACATTGTGCCATTAAAAAATTCCTGAGCATGTTAGACTTGCAGGCAGATAAAGCTCAGCCAGGGTCCTGTTAGTCATCAGTTATTCATCCTCTCCAGCCTGACAGACCAGTGAACATGTACAGACTTACCAAAGTAACACAACAGACTTCTCAGTGTAGTTAGAAGACAACTTAAGAGGATTTGTTCAAAAGGAAGAGGAAGGAAGGTATGTGCTGTAATCTACTTAAAAACAAACAGAAAACATACCAGTTTCAGATCAAAAGATGGAAGGGATGTAAAGTAACAGAAGAAAACAAGTTAGAACTGTCCACTTTTTCATCGATATCAGCTAAGAAGTGAGGGTGAGCAGCCAAAATATTCCAGCAAGATCAGGCATCTTCAGCAACTGCTGAATATACTCTGGGAAAAAAATTGCAGGGTAGGAAGGCAGAGATCCTAGGATGTTTTCTTTCTGACAGTGTATTCTGAATAAATGTTAGCTTCTTTCCTTTTGCTTCCTTTGTGGTAAGGATTTGTAAAATAATCTGAGAGGCTGATTTACAGTTTATACCCATTGCCTATTAGCTGTTGGACTGAGTTGAAGTTAATCACTATTGCCTGCCTCATCACCAATATCCCTTCCCTTCTGTTCCCCCCTCCCTTCCTTTCTGTTTCCTTCCTTCCTTCCTCCCTTCCTCCTTCTTTTCCTTTCCCTTCCGTTCCCTTCACTTCCCCCTTTCCATCCTCTTTCCCAACTCCTCTCTTTTCATCCACAACTATTTATTGAGATGGGAACTGAGGATGTATATGGTAGTTAACCTTTGCCAGGGAAGATAGACACTGAGCAGATAATTAACTACAACTATAGTACAATAACTGCCCTGGATGAGAGTCTACTCCTCACTTTGGGCCCTTGATTTTGATACATGCTTGACATGTGCATGTGGCTCTCTCAAAGAATCTTAAATTTAACATGTTCAATACTCAACACTCAACTCATGATCTCCCTCCCACATCTAGCTCTTCTTCCTGCCTTCCTTGTCAGATTGGATGGTGTCATTAGCTCCCAAGTCCTTGTCTTTATACTATACCACAATTCTTGGTTTTCTGGAACAGAGTCTTGGAGAGGATGTGAATGTATTTCCAAAGAGCCCTACAAAAAGTTAATGGGAAGGCAAGTGTTGAGAATACAAATTCTGACTGTTACCTTGTGAGTTGCATTAGAGATGAGTGTGTGTGTGTGCGCGCGCACGAGTGGAGGCGTGAAGGAGGGGTGGGGAGAAGAAAGAGGAGCTCTGAGTTGAGATCACAATCGTAGTTCTGCAACCTTCATCAGAGATTGGGGCATGAATCTCTCCTTTCCCCCTCCACAGTCCCTCTCCCACATTGGTCATCGTCATCATTAATATTTTAAGAAATTCAAAATACGGTAGGAGAATCCAAGTCTTTGTCACGCCTGCTTTATCAGAATAAGAGAGCCTTACTCGCTACATGCCTTTTGTGACGAGGTAACAGTGACCACAGCAGCAGTCTACAGCCACCATCTTTTCTTATCTGTATCATCTATTAACCCTTTTGATAATGGGAGGAAAACCAGCTTCATAATCAATCTTATTTTCCCTGAGTGTTTGGAGTTTAAAATCATTTGCATTTCGACAATGGTCCAACAGTTCCTTATCCCATCCATCAAGTTGATTTGTAAATGGGCTGCCCACTTTCCAGCTGACCTTTAATTGAATAGCTAAATGTTATCAACACAAATTTGCAGTTTGGTTTAGAGCTTTTTTTTTTTTTTTTTTTTTCCTGGGTTGCGGGGCGTACTTTGCTTCTTTACTAAATTGTTTCCAATTTTAAATGAATATAATGTCCATATGGTACATGTGTATGGAGAGATAGGGAGAAAGTTGCTCTGGCACTGGGAAGAGATAGATTAAAGGAGTTGGAATTGCAAACATGCATGCCACTAATTAAAATGCAAAAATAAAACTCTTTTACGTGGGCCACAGGCAATGACTATTCCTTAAACAAAATAAAACAAACAAACAAACAAAAAAAGTGAAGCCCCTAATACTTAAGAGATTTGCAACTGGATAGTAAATTTGCAAAATGTGACTGACAGTTTACCAGATTATCTCCTTCATCACACTGTTATTTCTATTAAGCAGGGTTTATGTTCTCAGCAGGTTTCAAATGTGTTAATGGTGAACATCCCATGGAAGAATCCAAGGGCTGTAGCAACTGGAGTTCTGTGGAGGGACGCTACGAACTGAAACATTCACAAAGATGGGCAGAAAAACATGTAGAACAAATACAGATCCAGTCTGCTCTGACTTAAGCAAATGTCTCATCCCACAACCAGAGCAGAATGTCAGCAGCTCCAGAGAAAGATGTCAGAAATGTAGAGGAAAGCACGCAAATCAGAATACTCAAGATTTTTTTGGTCTCCATGAAATCTCAGGATGCCCAGAGTTGACTGTTTCAAAGGACTCATTCCCTTAAGACCTAAACAGCATTTATATAACATTTTATTATGTGTTCTTTTTATTTCACACCAAATGGCTAATCATCATGAATAGTTAACCTGGCAGTAAACCCTCAGAACGAGATGAGGGTAATCAGGGTACCAGTCTTTCTGGTTTAAAATTGAGCCTAACATGAGGTCCAAGATACCCTCATAGTTACTGGAACTTCTTTCCAGGAATTTGCATAGTAGGGATAAAGGGAAATAGACCAATGAGAAGGGTCGGCACTAAGTATTGCATATTAACTAGGTCAATTCTGTCACCTGTACTCTGAACTGGTGTTATTCCATGTTGGAGATGAGGAAACTGAGCGGAGATCTATTAACTTGCTTAAGTAACCATAATTAGAAAATGATAGAGCTAGAATTTGAACCCAGATCTTCCCTCTTGAATGAGCTAAGGGAATGGCACAAAGTACCTGGGAGCTGTTTGGAGGATTTTCCTCTCTGGATCACATTTCAAAGGATCCCCACTTCCCTTCTGTACCCATTTCTCCTGTTCCTTTTTCCCCCCTACTTCTTCCTCCTCCTTTTTCCTCCTCCTTCTTCCCCCCCTCCCCCTCCTTATCCTTTGTTTTTCAAGTTCCCTTCCAGTCTCCATGTGAGTGGGTATTTTTCCATTGGCTCCTCCAGAAGCTCTCTTTTCACCCTATCTGTGCTCCAGGAACAGTCACCCCTGCCCTCTGACTTTGAGCTGTGTTTGGTCCATGGGAGGCCCCAGCAGTGGCTTGGAGAGAGGGAAACTGATGATGCTCCCTGGGGTGTTTATTTCCCAGGCCTCCTCCCCTCAGGTGCCAGGATGGCTACCCAGGTCCTGCCAGGTGGCCATCTTCCACATTGAGCCCCTCTGAACTGCAGTCACCCAACAGTTCCCAAATATTTTGATCTCAGGACCCTTTCAGACCTCTAAAAATTGTGGAGGACCCCCCAAAGAACTTATTTATCACTCAAAGTTTACTGTGTTATAAATTAAAGCCAACACATACTCAAGCCAAAGAATACACAAACATACTGGGTGAGGCAAAAGTAGGTTTACAGTCATGAGCACCCAAAGCAGAGTTTATTCTTGTAATATTATTAATTACTTATTGTATTATTTTCCATAATGAATTGTAAACCTATTTTCACCTAACCTTGAATATTCCATTACCATCAGAGCATTACAAGTCATGTAGCCTCTGGAATATTCTATTGAGCACTCATAAAAGAATAAGGGTGAGAAGACAAAAAAAAAATGTCTAGGTCTTACTGAAAAAAATGTTGTGACCTTGTGGTCCTCTAAAAGAGTCTCAGGAACACTAACAGATTTCCACCTTTGAGAAGTGCTAACCAATCTGCTCCTAAAGACTTGCTCTGGGATGCTTTTCCATTTTGTGTTGGATGCCTGCACACAGTCCATAGGGTCTTACTTACTCCCTTTGTTCAACTCTCCCCAGTCACCCACTTTGAGTGCACCTTCTGTCTGCTGTAGGAACACTGACTCATCACTGAGTAGGGGATGACTGGAATTTCACCTTGGAGGAGGGACTGGGGCCAGAAATGGATCAGAAATATCAGCAGCAAAGGAAATCATTCCTTCTGCCTGTCCTGACCTTTTTCCTATGAACTTTGATTCACCTTTTAAATTGTATTTCTCGTTTCTTTACTGATAAAAGAGAGTGTCTAGAATCAGAGAGATGCCGGCTTTTCTTTCCTGGATACAGGCCAGGACATAAGAGATTTATTTCCTTTTCCAGGTGTAGACAAACTGGACCATCTTCAGAGGAGGACAAATAGGACTATGGAAACCAAGTTCATAAGGAAGAAATAAAGAAATGGTTTCTTCTGAAAAAAAGAAAAGCCTCAGGGGAAGTTGCCCATATTTAGCTAAGTCTTCATCACCTGGCCTTTCTCATTTTAGGGAAGAATTCTTTATTCCTTCTCGGATCGCAATGAATTTAGAACATATCTTAATTTTCCTGCATCACTTTATATTGTCATTATTTGCATACTCCCCTTCTTCCCTTCTAGATACTTTCAGTCACCAAGGTGTGTAATAAATATTTGTTGAAGAAAGAATAGTGATGGCAATTACCTTCATAATTACCATTTTGTTTTCTTTTTTAAAAAGTATTTTATTATTTTTAGAGAGAGGGAAGGGAGTGAGGCAGAGAGGGAGAGAGATATCAATGTACTGTTGCCTTTCACCTGCCTCCAGCTATAGCCCTGGCTAGAGTCCTAGCCTGCAATCTGGCCATGTTCCCTGGCTGGGAATTGAACCAGAGACCCCTGGGTTAGCAGGCCAGTGCCTTATCCACTGAGCCACCAGCCAGGGCCACCATTTTGTTTTCTATAGTTAACTGGGCACAATTCATGCTTCTCAGCTTCACTGAGGCATAACTGATCTACAAAAACTGCACATATTCATTATGTACAATATTTTAAAAAGATTTTATTCATTATTTTTAGAGAGAAAGGCAGGGAGGGAGGAAGAAAGGGAGAGAAACATCCATGTATGGTTGCCTTTCACCTGCCTCCAGCTACAAATGTGGCTGGAGACCTGGCTTGCAACCTGGTTATGTGTCCTGACTGGGAATCGAACTGATAACCTTTGGGTTCGCAGGCCAGTGCCTATCCACTGGGGTGATCAATATGTACAATTTGAAGAGTTTGAACATACTTGGATACCCGTGACACTATTAGCACCATCAAGGACCTGTCCAAAACCTCTTAGTTTCCTTACTCTTATGTCTTATTTATTTAATTTATTATAAGAATAATTCATATGAGATTTACTCTTTTAAACTCAAGTGTTGAAGTGTAAATACTGTATTAACTATAGGTACCATGTTGTACAGCATATCTCTAGAATTTACTCAGCATGACTGAAACTTGACATATACTTGTCAAACGATATCTCCCCATTTCCCCCACCCTTAACTCCTGGCAACCACTGTCTTATTCTCCACTTTTACAAGTTTGATTATTTAGGTACCTTATATAAGTGAAATCACGTAGTGTTTTTTAAATGAATCACTTATAAAGTCATTCAATGTATCTGTAGAAGCAGAAAGGAAAGCCCCAGAGGGTTTATGCAGGTGTTGTGATACCTTGATGATAAACTGGCTTTGACATACAAATGCCTGAGTTTCAGTTCCAGCCCCAACACTGACCAGTGGGGCTGCCTTGCACAAATTACTTCCTCCTCTTAAACCTCAGGCCCTCACAATGAAGAGGTCAGACTATGAGAGTAAATACAAACTTATGTTTGTGGTTCCCTGTCTCAGGACGCCATTGCAGGTTTCCTAGGCACCAGACATTATTGGCTGCCTAAAAATGAGTATCTCCACTTATATCTGATGTTTTCACATATGTGGAGATATGATTATATTGATAAAATACAAGATTCTTAAATCATTCTTAAAATTATTGAATCTCTCTTTTTTTTTTTTTTTTCTATTAAAAAATAAAATTATCTGATGTAGCAGGGTATATAAAATACTCTGGCACTAGGAAAAAAAAAAAAGCTCTTGTTCTTGGGAAAATTGGAAATTGCTAAGTCTCAAGCCTCAGTTTTGACCCTGAGTCTGTGGACCTGATGAAGCAGAAAGCAGAAGTGAGGTGGTATCTCGCACCTGAAGAGAGGAATAGGTTTACTAACCACAGTTATGAATGCTGATAGAGGGAATAGTCACAAAAGTCAATGGACATGTTTTCTAGTTTTCTTGTTTTCTAACTGATTTTTATAGACAGTATCCATGACATTAACACAAGGCTCTGTATTATGAGAAGAGTTTAGATGGGGTAAAGGCAATGACATTTTTTGAAGCAGGAGAAACATTATGTGTTCTCCCTTTCATTCATCTTAATCTGTTATCATCACTCAGAATTATTTTGGGGCCCTGGCTGGTGTGGCTCAGTGGACTGAGCACTAGCCTGTGAACCCAAAGGTTCCTGGTTCGATTCCCAGCCCGGGCACATAACCAGGGTGCAAGCCAGGTCTCCAGACAGGTCCCCAGCTGGAGGCAAGTGAAAGGCAACCATACATTGATGTTTCTCTCCCTCTCTCTAAAAATAATAAAATCTTTAAAATATATTATTTTGGAAATTTCTTTTGTCTAACAGATGAAGAGGAGTTGGGGGAAATTTAAGCTACTTAACACTATCCATACTATGGATTTGGGAGCTACTAGATAACAAGAAAATCTTACACGTTCAGGTATAGTTGCCAATGTTCAGTTCAAGGAACTCAGTGACAATTGAATGGGAATTATCAACTCTGAGAACAAATGCTTTAAAATTTTCAATAAACCTTTTTTCTATAGTTGTCTACTTACTAAAATAATATATACCCATTGTAGAAATTGGAAAATACAGAAAAGCTCAAAAGAGGAATATGTTAACTATCATTACAGTATTTTATATTCTTGCATCTACATTTATAGATTTATAATGATTTCATATTATTCATGCTTTTTGATAACTTGTTTTCTACTAAAATTTTTACTATCTAATACTAGGCACATATAAAGGACTATAGGTAGGGTATATGTAAGTTATAAAGCATGATGATCAAATGAACCACCATGAGGTCACCATCCAACTTACAGATTCCAATACTATTAGTATGACTGAGCATATCTGAGCATTCCCATATTCTCCATGTGGTAACCATGTGAAACTTTTTGTTTATCACTCCCTTGTTTTAAGAAATGTTTTTTTAACCACCTAAACAATGACTTAATTTTAATTGTGCTTATTTTGAATCTTATATAGTGTTTTTACTGTATATCTTGAGACTATTTGTCTAATTATATATTTTCTATTTATAATTCATCAAGTTATACATAGCTAAATTTCAAACTTTAATTGATGTGTAATATTTAATGATGTAAATATACTGTAGTTAATTTTTTTCTGGTGGATGGACATTTAGATTTTAGGTTTTTATTTTTTTCCTTTGCTATTTCAAAAAACCCATCATGCAAATTTTTATATATGCTTCCTGGCACACATGTGTAGGAACATTTCTAGGGTACATACCAGGAGTAGAATGGATTGTGGGCAGATACACAGATATAATAATAAATTGCTTTCCAAAGTGGTTATACTCCTTTATCAGTATATAGCAGTCTATTCTTTTACATCCTTGGCAATATTAAATATTTTCCATTTGGTATTACCTATACATTTCTCAGGAATGGTTTCAATTTGCATTCTTTTAGTTACTTTGGACTAACATTCACAGAGGGTGTTTTTCTCTCTGTGACATGTCTATTCAAGTCTTTTGTTTGTTTGTCGATTGTTTTGATAGAGCTCTTTTAAAAACATTTACTTACTTTTTAGAAGGAGGGGAATTGAGGGAGAAAGAAAGGAAGAGTAACATCCATGTGAGGGAGAAACATCAGCCCCCAATCTGGGACCAAACCTGCAACCTAGGCATGGGCCCTGACAGGGAATCAAACTGGCAACTTTTTACTTCGTGGGATGACACCCAATCCACAGAGCCACACTGGTCAGGGCATCTTACTGGCATGTAGCTAACATTATTGATTGTTAGGAAAGGGGGATTCTTTTACTGTTATAGTACTTATGGTTGGCCTCACCAATCATCAGCTATTTCTAACTCTTTTTCCCTAGCTGTCTTATAATATTAAAATTTTAAAGCCACACAATCTCTTTCTCAGACTCTCTTACAGTTAGAATTGGCCATGTGACTCATTTGGAGGTCATGTCACATAAGCATATGTCTTCTGCTGACATATCTGAAAAAAAAAAAACAAAGCACTTGCTTTTCTGATAAAAGGACACATACACAGCTGTTACAACCTTGCGCCACCCTTGCTTAATCCTGACTTGAATGTGGGTGTAGTGCTTGGAGCTACACTGGCCTTCTGATGGGCATAAGGGAAAGGCTATGAAAATTATGGCCTTGACAATTCTTACATTAATCTATCTCCAAATTTCTGGTTATGTGATTAAAAAAAAAATCTTGGTTTCCCTACACACTGTAAATCTAATTTTTTTGAATGAGGAATGGATGTCATCCTGGCATTCATTATACACTTAGTTCTCAGACTAGAGTCATGTGTTCAGCAGTGTCCCAACAGGAGTAAAGATGTTCCACAAACAATGTTATTATGTCAAAATACAAATTCCTTAATGAGGTTGGTGTGAGCACCAACAAAAGGACTCTTGTTCTTTTCTCTTCATGTATTTAGCTTCATGAACTGAATCCTTTAACATTTCCAGGAAAATGCTAAATTCTTTCCTACTCTATGTCCTTTAACCATTCTATTTCATTTGCTTGGATTCCTGTCCCCCAACCCATTCTGAATGGGACTTGACTATTATTATCTCTTTGTAAAGCACATTACAGTATGTCTCTCCCACTAAGCTTTGAGGATAGGCTCCATCAGTTTTGTTAATTATACACCTCACATAGCCTGGCACAGCCCAGAGGAAATAGTAAGCACTCAAAATTATTTTGTTAGAGGCACAGGTGGATATCTTATATGCCGACCAGGTGTCAACACAAAGCCTGTCCTTAGTTTCTCTTTCACTTCCCAAGCCTCAGGGTTTTCACCTTTGAGATGGGCTAATAATTCACACCTCTCAGTGTGGCTTGAGAATTAAATGCAATCATTGTACATACATGCTTAGATACATGCTTGGAATGTGGTTTGGGTCATTCGCCTCTGATAAGAGGAATCTTTATTCCCTAATTGCAAATTTCCCTACTAACTTTTGTCTTTCGCACTTTAAAAGTGATGCTTGATATAATTATTAGGGAAAATTATAATTCAATCCAACAGGTATTGAGAGCTTACTGACATATTGTATATGCTAGGTACATTATATACGCAGTGCCTTATTTATTTGTATAACATAGCCTTTATTATGGCCCCCTTTTTTTATAGGGGAAACTGAGGCTGAGAGCAGGGGCAAGCCTCATGGGCACACTGCTACTGCTTGTGGACATACACAATGCAATTGTGGTTGATTGGAAGAGTTTGCTATTAAAAGGGTATGTTTTCTATACTTACTTCATTCTGTTCTTTTCCTGAGAGAAAGGCAAAGCAGAATAAAATGTGCTGATATCAGATATTTTTAAAGAAAATCAACTTCCAAAGTCTGCTCAGAGGTCAATACGGATTTTCATTCCAATCTTTTCTCCTCCTAGATCCACAGACTCTAAAATGAAAACTGACGCTCATGCTGGTGCTCCCAAGGCAGGATCCTCAACCAGAACCTAGCGACAGGGTCAGCCATTGTGTGGCAGACTTTGGAGGTCCAGACAGTTAGATTAATACACAGTGCAGAGATTTTGCTACCATAATTCAAAGCAAAAGTCACTTATTTTAACCAGAGCTCTGACTTTAGCATCTTACATGTAGAGGTGCTTGAAACATCTTCTGTGAGTATCATGATTTAGTGAGATTTTATTAGAATGTTTAATGTAATTTATTCTGAATGTCACTCAATTTAAGGCTCTTCAAAATTTGGCCCAACTTAGCCTTTCAAATTCTTTTCTTTACTTTCCATACCTTGCACATAGTTCTACCCATACTTGAGTACTGTTTCCTAGGTATACCCTAATGTTTATAAACTCTGGGCATTTGCTGTGCTGCTTCTGCACCCTAGAATTCCTGATATCCAGCCCCATCTCTAAAAAAACAAACACGTAAACAAATTAAAAAAAAAACCAACCCAAAACAACCAAAAAGCAGGGGAATTCATCATGTAGGTCTTTGTTAGGCTAACTTTTCCTCTCTTAATCCTGTCCCAGGTAAGGTATATTCACCTCTAGGAGCTTCCAAATCTAGATATAATTACAGCAACATTTCCCACTTTGAGGCATGGTGTAGCTGGAGGATAGACTTCGGAGTTGCATATACCTGGGCAACCATTCTAACTCTGCCACGTCAAAGTCATGCACGTTGGTGTGATTTACCAAAACGTGAGCTTTGATTTCCTCTTCGGAAACAAGGGTGCTATTACCTGCCAGTTAGAGCTGCTGTGAGGAAAAGGAAGCAAGCATTTAAAGTGCATGACACAGCATGTAATTCATGGTCAACAGCTGCCTGGTTGTGGTTATTCAGGTTCTCAGTTCAAATATCCTCTCGAGAATGGCCCCCACCTAATATCCACCCCCTCCAGCCCAATCTTTTCTTTATGCCTTGGTCTCAGGTGGCCTTAAGGCAAATTCTAACTCTACCACTTATTAGAGAGTAAGTTATCTAACTCTCTTCTCTTACTTTCCTGATAAGTAAAATGGAGCTAATAATGAACTCATAGGCAAGTTATAGAGATAATTTATACCTTAGATTAATGCCAGACACAGAACACATTGTAGCTATAACTGTATTGTTCAACTCCTCTATCCCTAGGTCCACATTAGTGCTTGGTGCAAAGAAGTACTCATTTCATAGCCGTTGGATGAATGAATGCATATGCTCTGGTTCTTTTCTCCTTCCCTTTCATTCTATCTCTGGTTCTTAAAAAAGAAGATGGGCTCCCCTGGGGCAGGAGGAGGGTGCCATTCCTGTTAGGTGCTCAGTACCAAGCACAGAGTCTGTTTCACAGAATGGAAGAGAAAGTTTTCTGCTGTGTTTTCTTGTTGCATTTTGCTGGAAGTGAATCCTTCAGAATTAGCCTGAAGAACAGTTGGCACTCTGCCCACCTCTCAGTGGCCTCTTGCCACCCCTTTCTCAGACTTACTTAAAAGAGGATGACCCAAGAATAAAAAGGCACTTCCTCTCTAGCATGACAAAGACTCAGATCATTGTCTATCTTGACTGGGTACAAGATTTACCTTATTCCATTGGCAGATTCATTTAGACGCTGTCCTATTTGGCTGGCAGCAAGAAGATTCTTTTCTATTTTGTGGTTCTAATCCCTTGAATCAATATTTGTTCCCACCTCCCTCTGTTTATACACAGAGACTGCTAAGCTCATGGGGTATTTCCAAAGTACACGGACAAACATGGGCCAAGAGAACAGAATCTGGGGAGAAAAAGGAAGGGTCCATCCTGAGAACATCTCAACAGGTCAGGGGCTTGGCTTTCCAGTAAAACCAGTCATTTTTCTTTGGTGAATTTATTTAACCTCTTTGTAAAAGAGTATCTAAAAAGAGGCAGTGTAGGAGATGTAGGGCCCGCCTATTAAAATTCAGTCTGATCAACAAAGAGAAGTAGGCCATGGCTGACTAACAGAAAGGCATTGACTGAGAGAAGCTTTGGCACTGGGAGTCCACAGTGCTTGAATGTTCTTTTCTTGCAAAACAAGAGGACCTCCCAAAGCATGGAGTTATACTGTCCATGTCTGGGTTTATAGAGTGTGTTTCTCTCTTAGAGCTGACAGCATGATCTGTTTGGCTCACTCTCCAATCTCTCCCTTCATCTCTATAGGACACAGACTATTTTTGTCCATTCTCAATACCATCATCACTGAGTGTTCTTCCTATTGCCAGATGTAATATCTGCACATCGCCTGAAGGCAGATTCTGAGTCTGCTGCTAGACAGATGCCACTTCATAATATATTCATTTTTCATGCCAGCCTGAGAGTCTTTCCCCAGGTCCTCTTCTAGCTGATGATGTTTTAGATCAGATGAAGGAGAAGGGGAGGTGGAAGCAGTAAGCATGAAACCTGAGATTAGAGACTTTTAAACCAGAGGTGACAAAAGGCTGTTTGAGAGGATGGCATGCCCCACTTTGACTTGTGTGTCCTTGAAAATGGGTGTGAAAGCTGAAGCAGAAGAATGTCAATCAAATAACTTACAGAACAAGAACATTCTCTTAAAAGCTAAGTGAAATTGAACATTTATGAATTATTTTTTTTACTTTTTAGATGTAAGAATGAGATATGGTGCTTTCATGTTATGCGTGATCTTTAACTTGGCTTTTTGTCTTGTACCACTGAGTATAAGTTAACATGTTTCAGTCTGTGTACAACTGAGCCCAAAGTTTATTTTTTGGACAGGTTTAAAGTGTGTTGTTCTTGACTCATCTTTATTAAGGTAATAAGGTCTATTTGTACTTTCTATAGTTACCACTTAGCTATTATAATTATCATTGATGTCACTGTCATCACAGATGAAGAAGGAGACACCATTGTTGTCTGCAGGCATTTCCATGTCACTGTGTTGATTTCATCAACTGAGTGACAACGGTGCATAAAGTAGAAAAGTTGCTAAGAAGGCAAATGTTATATAGTCAAGAGCCATCTGTGGTCAGCAAAAACATGGGCTTAGTATACAAAGGAGGGCTGGGATACAGTTTGCTAGTTTTGACACTCTTTCCATAGCTTCTGGGGTCCAATGACCATGATATCTATCAAGGTCAAAGCTTTAAATAGTGTCTCCATAATGAGCTATGGTCTGATAACTGAACAAATAAGGAGTCAGGATAAAAATAAATCCTATTGTTAGCTAGTAGACACATTTATTTGCCCTGGAGGGGCCCAGCCAGTTTTAACACTTGGCAACTCATTTCATCTGTCAGCTAACCCAAAGTCACCCAATCCGGGTTTTTTCCTTTTTAGTAAAGCAGGATGAAGATGATGGGCTTTAGTGTCTGAGAGACTTAGACCAGATCTGGGCTACCCAGCTTCTGCATAAACTAGGGTACATTAATTATACCCTCTGAAATTTTATTTCACTTAGAAAATGGGGATAGCTTTTTATTTAATATTAACTCTTAGAAGTATTGTGAAGTTTAAATGGTTACAAAAGTTATTAAGATAGTCTAACACATAAAAATATAGACTGATATACTTTAACTGGGGCAATTTGGGCCCCCTTGGGATATTTGGCAATACATGAGACATTATCACAGCTGTAGGACAGGGCAATAGGTACTATTATGTTATAGCAGGTAGATGTCAGGGATGTTGCTGAGCACCCCCACAATCCACAGGATAGCCCCTTGGAAAAGGAACTATCTGTCTCAAAATGTCAATAGTGCCAAGGCTAAGAAACTCTGGCTAGATAAAATAATAGTCATTATGCATCAGGTTAATTTTCCTGTACATACCTGATCTCTTTCAATTGTATAAGTACAAAAATGTGGATGCTGAACTTAAGGCTGATGACAATAAGATCCATTCATTTGTAAATAGCTTTCATATATATAATTTCACTTGAGGCCCTGGCCGGTGGCACAGTGGATAAGGCGCCAACCTGCAAACCCAAAGGTCACTGGTTTGATTCCCATCCAGGGCACATAACCAGGTTGCAAGCCAGGTCTCCAGCCAGGTCTGTGGCTGGAGGCAGGTAAAAGGCAACCATCCATTGATGTCTTGCTCCCTCTCTTCCTCTGTCCCTTCCCCTCTGTCTAAATATAATAAATAAAATCTTTAAAAAGTTTTTTCGTTTCATTTTCAAAAGCACTGATTGTTAAAGATTATTCATTCAATCTTCATTTCATTGGTGGACAAACTGAATAAACAGCATGCTTGAGTCTAGGCTAATTTCAGTCCAGGCTTATAGCACATTTAGGTAGCATAGAAGCTCAGCTTTGAATAATTTGGGTAATGTGTTCACCTGTGAGATGGAACATATGATACTGATCTATGGAAAGCAATTACTATAAGGATGACATGAAATGATGCCCATAATAGGCACTCAAAAATTATTGCTCTATCTGTGATGAATGAATGTGAATGAATTAATATGCAATTAATATCCCTGCTTCTCTTGATGACTGGACCATAGACAGCCCTCAGCCCCACCATGGGTAAGCTGAGAGACCCATCAAGGCCAAGCCAGACCTTGTGTGCCATGCTGGGTCCTCCAACAGAGGCCTGTGCATGAGTCCCAGGCTTCACTAGGCCCCATGATCCACAGTTGCTTTGTTCACTGAGTGACACTGCCTATCAGGCACCACCCTGTACTGGTCACTGAGACTTTGAAGGAGCTGTCAGTCCTTCTTGCACCCAGTAACCCAGGGCTGATGCCTTGACGACTATGTCATTGCTCTCTCATTACTTATCAGGAGGGTCACCTTTCTGACAGACAGCTTTGAAAATTCTTTATTAAAAAATGTTTATAGAAGAAAAGACAGATTACTTTAGAGTTCTGACATGCTCTACTTATGATGACATGAAACATTGTTCTTGTTCCTTTTGCTTGGGGATGTTTAACTGCTGACTGGCTGTGGTATATCACTATAATACATTGGTTATTTGACCAGACCTTCCATGACCTTTACATATTGCTTCATTCACATTCACTCATTCATCACTCAACCGTACATCTGAATATCTACAGCGAGCCTAGTATTGTGCTAGGCATTTGTTAGATAAAATCATACATTTATCTTTAGATCTTGATCCTGAGGACATTCCAGGACATGCAAGGGAGGAAAGAAGACAAAATTTTAAAGTGGTGAGTGCAGTAAAAGAGATAGATGCTGTACCTGGTAACTAAAACACTGGCAGATGGAAACTAGAATTCACAGCGAATCTGTAGAGTGGGGTCCTGTTCCCTGGATGGTGACAGGGAGGTAGCTGCAGAGGCTGAAAGTAGATGTTGGCGTTATACTGTAATCTGTGTGCAGGGGATGGAAAAGGAGTGTGTACTCTCCATTGAAATAAGCTGATCATACTTCACCTGGGAAGAAGGCCTGGATGCCAAGTTTTGGCTCTGAGTGATTTTTAATGGTCCTGGCATACATTTGATGAATAATACTTCAAATGCACAGCTGAGTATCTGAATGTATTAGCAGGAAGCTCTAGAAAAGGGATTTACTAACCTTGCCGGGGGTAGATGTGCTATTTGAACAGGCATTAAGTAGTTAGAGAGGCTCACTATGGGGAAGACAAGTGAGGGTGTCCTGGGCACAGCAAAGGCGAAGGTGATAATGTCAGAAATGGATGATGATGTGATTGGAGCAAAGCATGGGGAGGTTGAGTGCAGGTGAGGATCAAAGGCACTTTGGGGCCATTGGAATGCCAGCCTGTGGAACCTGGAGTGGCTCCAGTAGGACTTGTTGGGCTTGTGGCTGGTGCCTGCAGAAGGGCAGTCTGGAAGGATCTGCACTGTAGACACGTCTCTCTGGAGCAGTGAGGGATTGTAGGAGGGGGAACTAGGAGCTCAGGGGCAGGAGGCAAAGACACATGCTGGGTAGCTGCTGTGTATCAGCTCAAGAGAGAGACTGGGGAGCCCGGCCTCAGGTTTCATCCAGGCAAACAGCCTGGCTACTCAGGTTTGCATTCAGATGACCCAGCGTATATTTAGAGAAGAAAAGGCCAAGGATGTATGAGTTTCTTCAACAAAATTTAAAGGTCAAAACTAACACGTGTTCATTACTCTAGCATTTAGTGAAATTTGAAGTGCACATACTTGGTGGAATAAATGCATAAAGACATGAGAAACAATGAAGTGAGGAGTAAAGGGAGAGCCTAGAAAAAGGGGCCCTGAAAAAGTGGTCTGCTAATTTGCCATAGTGTCAACATCTCTCATTCCTATGCACATGGGAAACATGGGGTTCCTGCTTTGACTTGTCTTCTCAGTAAACACCCAGCTCCTGCTGACAGAGTGCCTGCTATGCTGTGCCAGGCGCAATGCCCAGCATACCACATGTTGTCTTAGTTCATCTTAATAACAGTACAAAGCAGACTTTATCAGGCGTGAGGTTCAGAGATTTCCGAGATTTGCCAAAGTTCAGCATAGTCAGTGTGGAACTGGGATTTGAACTCCAGTCTGTCTAGCTCTAAAGCCTTCTGTATTAGTATATCCTACTGAGTACAGCAGATCCATCATTGTAGGATGAGGAATGCCTACTGTGCTGAAAGTTACCTGCCTTCCTGTCTGGGCACTGCTTCAGTGTCTTTAAAACACCCGTGTGGGCAGAAAAATCAAAACTGTCAGTGAAGAAGGAATTGGTGTAAAAGAAAAAAAGGAGAATAAAATTTGTACTTCCAATTTTGGTTTTGGGCTTATGGAAATTTGCTATCCTCTTCAAATCTGAGATTTTTCTTCAGTAAAATGAAAGAGATGAACTAAATCATATGCAAGCTACATCTGCCATAACATTCCTGAGATTCAATATCACGAGCTAAACTTGTTATCATCTAGTAGAAAGCAACATTGCAAAAGGTAATAGCTTTCAGTTCTTTAAACTGATCTAAAGATAAAATATGAAATCACTATGGTCAGTATCAGAAGAGAGTAGAAATGTTATAAGCTTCATAGGGTATTTAGATTTAGCAAATAAAAAATTAGGGTGTTCAGTTAAGCTACAGTTTCAGATCAGTAACACACTTCATTAGGGTAAGTATGTATGTACCATGTTATATTTGGGACATAATTATAGTAAAAGTTTTCCATTGTTTATCTGAACATCAAATTTAACTGGTGTTCTGAATTTTGCCTGGCAACCCTATTGACAAAATAAGAGTAATGGTATAGTTGCTAAAGTCAGAGGAAAGGCTGAGGAAACTATAGAGAATCTGGCTTCCCTATTTCACAGAGTGGCAAACCAGCAAACTATCTAGAGTGAGAGGTAAAGAAGCAGAGGTTTAAGTTTAGTATTTGAAGTTATAAAAGCAAGCAATGGAAAAATGGAGCAGTAAAAATAATAAAAATTCCCAGGATGGTGGGAGAACAGGAGGGAAATAATACAAGAAGACCAAGTTCCCTTTAAAGAAAGGATCCCAGGATATAGTCTATAGAAGATAAGTCATGAAGTAAAAGTATAAAAATCTTATTTAGCATTATGGTGGTAATTACTGAAGAACCAGGAATGAAACAATGAAAAATATCTTTCTTTGGCAGCAGGGCTTGAAGAGTGGGTGAAGAGAAAGTTACTTTTCATTTTATTCTACTTTGATTAGACTTCAAAAATTTTATGTCATGTATAAAATTAATTAAAAATAAAATAATCATATTAATCAGTATTACTGCCAATCATCCTTCAGCCAGTTGTGAACTTTTTGCCCATGTATAAGCTCATGTTCTTAATCTAAGCCTTATTTTATTTTATCCTACCATATTTTGGGGGGTATAAAAGTATTAACAATCAGATTTACAAACATATAGGATGCACAGATATCTGTTATTGCTATGCCATGATGTGTGGCAAAAATATTTCATGTTTTTAATATAAAAGATAAAATCCTTCAGACACACAAACATGGTTCATTTAACTTACAACACAGTTGAGAAGAGGTACTACCTTAGCATGCCTTTCATTGTGAGCTGTCATACATTGCCCCTAACACAGACTTGCAAATGAATTAGGTTTCATAGCCAGAGCCAAGTTTGGTAGATTTGATTGATCTAACTTAGAAATACATGAATTTTCACCTAACACATCTATTCATTTGGAAGGCAGGCACGAGGGTTCAGCTGGGCCTGTCAGGGAATGTCAAGTATTAAGAAGTCACTTGATGTTGAGATCTGATTGCGTGTGTGTGGGGGGTGGGGAGGGGGGAGAGATGCAGGGGTGATATAGCATGATTAAGAGACAGAAGGTTTGAACCATAAAAATGTCACCAAATTCAAAGTGAAGCCCCTGTTAGAGAATACTTATTAAGTACTGCAAAACATACAGTTTAGTTTTGATTAATGGCACTTCTGCCCAAAACATTACTAATGCACCCTGAAGTCTGCAAACCCCAAGTCACCTTACATTAGATGGGATCTTGATAGACCTTGAACTTGGCTGCCATCAACAGCTGGTTGCAGTCTTTTAATATGAACTTGTAATGTGTTAAAATACACCATGTTTATAAGGGCAGTAAAGAGTCTCAACAAGCTTGCTGTATCTTCCCAGGATGGAGATCAATACCCACAGTCCTTTCAGGGCAGTACTGCAGGGAAACTTTGAAGGGAGATGCACAGCAACCACTCGTTAACCTGGCTCTTCCTGCCAGGGAAGCAAACCCCTCCTTCACACCATGGACTGAAGGCCACTCTTCCAGGAAGACCTTCTGTCCCCCCAAATCAAGAACTAATAGCTCCTGAATTCCTTCCAGAGTTATTTTGGAGAGTAAATAAAATGATTATGACAGCATAAAACTGGACTAAGAAACTAATAATTTATAATACAGAAAAGGAAAAGGCCAAGGCCTATCTGTTTTAATGCGAAAGACACAGGAATTATAAAAGTAACAACAACAACAAAAGGCAGCAACTACTATCACAATTCCCATAATTTACCGAGTTCCTCTTCCGGGCATATTAGGGGTTTTACAATTTTCGTCTCATTTGCTACTCACCACGAGAGCAAAATGAAGAAAATAAGGTACAGAGAGGTTAATATCTAAAATACATAAAAAAACCATGCAATGAAACAGAAAATAATTGGATTAAAAATAGGCAGAGGAACTGAAGACATTTTTACAAAAACATCTAGATGCACGTGTAAATGTGCTCATCACTGTTTATCAAGAAAATGCAAATTAAAACCACAGTGAGATATCACCTCACACTTGTTAGAATGGCTATTGTGAAAAATACAAGAAATAATAAGTGTTGGAGGGGATGTGAAAAAATAAAAAAGCAGGAACACTTGTGCACTGTTGGTGGAAATATAGATGGGTGTAGTATGGAAAACAATATGAAAGTTCCTCAAAAAAACTAAAAATAGAGCTACTACATGATCTAGCAACTCCATTTAGGTATTTATCCAAAAAAGAAAAGAAAACTCTAACTTAAAAAGATATATGCAATCCATGCTCTTTGCAGCATTATTTATAGTAGCCAAGGCATGAAAACAAACAACCTAAGTGTCTATCAATGAACGGATGGAGAAACAAAGTGGGGTGTATATAAATAATGAAATATTATTTAGTCATAATGAGAAGAAAGTCCTGTGACAACATGGATGGATCTTGATGACATTATGCTAAGTTGAATACATCAAACAGAGAAAAACACAATAAGCTCTTAGACACAGAGGACAGAGGGTGGGGGTAGTGAATGGTTCGAGGTAGTGAAGTTACAAACTTCCACTTATAAGTCCCAAAGAGGTAATATACCATATCATGACTGTAGTTAGTAATCTTGTATTGCATATTTAAAAATTGCTGAAAGAATATTTCTTAAAAGTTTTCATCACAAGAAAAATTTGTAACTGTGTGTAGGGCTGAATGTTAACTAGGTTTATTGCAGTGATCATGTAGTAATTATACATATTTTGAATCATTATGTTGTGTATCTGAAACTAATATAATGTTACATGTCAATTATATCTCAATGAAAACCATATTTTAAAGAAGACCAGATAGGTTAAGTAACTAGCCTAGAATCACAGAGCGAAGAAGCTGCAAAGCCATAATTCAAACCAAAGTTAGTTTCAATGTGAAGCCCATACTATAGATTAGTCCATGGATTTGGTAAGAAGCCTAGAAGAGTCTCTGATACATGATAGCAGAAGCAGTTCACAAATAAACATTGACATGTTTTATGTGTAGTCTGCATTGGCTATTTTAAATCACATGCCTAGAATCCCCTTCTAGGTCATCCCTCTCTACCTAGAAGTGTGTTAAGGCACAGATGGACAGGCACCGGATATGGCCTGCCAGTTACACATGATGGTGTATTGCTGCATCATGACTGTGGGCATGAAACAGAGGAAGAGGCAGGTTGTCTGCAAATGAGGAGACTGCAGGGCATGTAGCCCTGTGCAGACCCTGAGCAGCAACCAGTTTCGAGGTGTCACACAGTTGCTGCCTTGACCGTACCAAGCAGAGCGGCAAATGAAACTGATTAGATACACCTTCTGATGCCTGCTCCTATGGGGACCCAGGAAGCCTGTGGCCCCTGGAGAGGGTTTCTGATTCAGTGAAGGGGTTTAAAAGTCTAAAACAACTTCTGAAGTACTTAACAGGCATAGTTGGTCTACAGGGAGGCAATTCCTTGGGCTAGTTTATGGCATGGCCTTCAACTTGAAAATGACCTGCAGTTAAATTGTTACTTAACCTCTCTGTGCCTTATTTTCCTCATTTTGAAATAATAAGTAATACTGTTCCATCTTGAGATAAAAATTAAATAAAATTAAAACTGTAAAATTTCTCATTACCCACAATAAGAAGTACTCAATAAATGGTGGGAATTGTGGTGGTAGTTACTTTTCTGCTGTTACTTTTATAATTTTAGGTCTTTTATACTAGATCCAGATGGGACTTTGCTTTTTTTTTTTTTTTTTTTTGTCTGAATCCATTCAGGCTTGCCAGTCCTCACAGCTGACCAAGAGGTGGCAGAGAACCTGCTTCCTTGCTTGACCAGAGGATGGCTCAAAATTAACCTTAATTTTCTCTTGCTCAATTTTCCCTTTTCTGCTCTTATCTATTATCTATCTATCTATTTATCTTCTATCATCATCATCATCATCATCATCATCATCATCATCATCATCTTCTAGTCTTGTCTTTCCCTTTGTTGGTTCCTGTGGAATTTCCAGTCCCTGTTGCAATGGCCTTTTTAAAAATGGCTTTTCCTGCCTTTACATATTTCTCACCCTTGCCTTTTTTTCTTTGTCCCTTAACACAGAATTTTCTGTACTGCACCAAATATTGTAAATGTAGAAGATAGATTGTTTCCTAGTGACCTGACATCATCACAGAAGGAAAAACAAACAAACAAACAAATAAAAACAGTTGTAACTATCATACAGAAGAGGCTACATAAAGTATCATTCTTAAGTTGTTTATTCATTCAGGAAATACATATTTTTAAACTTCCAGAAATTACCAAGCACTGTAGATAAAATCTACAGGAATTTAAGAAGAGAGTAATTGCTTTTAGCTGGCCATTGGCAGCCAAGAGGGCAACATTGGGGAGAAGAGGCCAGTTACCAAAGGTAAATGTTAGGCTGTTGTAAGAAAGCCCTGTTCCATTACATTTAGCCCTATGTTGGCCGATAAAATAGAAATTTCTGCTGATAACTCAGCTCTTTCAGGAAAGCATCTCCTCTTCACCCCCTGATCAGGTGTTACCTACAGACAAGGGTACCATCACATCACAGCACAGGGATGCACACACTTCATCTCCTCCCCACCCTTTTCTCTGTATTGCTCCAGTTTTCCTTGACTTTCTCTTTTCTTCTCCTTCTTTTTCTCTTTTGTTTAACTCAATTCATTCTAGCAGCTTTAATTTTCATAAGCACTACTCAGCAGACCTCAAAGGATGCTTGCAGACCTCAAAGAGTTTGGCAGTGATATGTTAATAATGAAGTAAGTTCAACCAGGTATGTGTGGAATGTTGGAGGTGCAAATTGTTGTTCATCTATTTCAGAGTATTAGAGAGCCTCACTCTAGTCAGACCTTTGCTTTATTGTCATCTCCTCAGACAGCAAGGCAGATAGACTTTCCCTCAAACAGCCCTCAAGCCTCTTACCCTGACTTAGTCTCCTCCACCATAGTTGTAACTTGTAAAATAATTTACTGATGGTGTATCCCTTCCAGTACCTTGCAGACCTCATGAGGCCACAAGGGTTGCCCTTCACTGTCACTCTGGCAGAGGCCAACAAAATTTCTTGATGGCATGGATACATATAAGCATTGTAATGGTATAAATCTACATTTAATAACACAATATTTTCCTTTAAATTAAGTGAAACAGTAGATGCTAAACTATGCTAGATCATGATCTTAATTGTACAAAACATATGGCATAGGAAAACTATGAAAAGGAACAATTCATGTTCACCCTGCTCTCTGGAAGATAATATTTTCCTTAATCTACATCAATCGGAACTTTCCCAATATTTTCAATAACCATACATTTAAAAAACTAGTCTCCTTAAAAAGTGGCAATGGTCTGGCTCAGCACAAAGCTTGTGTGGCTGGGGCAGCCTGAAGGGGGGTGAAAGTGACAGAGGGAGCAGTGCTGTGTTTGGGAACGTAACCCAGATCGAGAGGATTCAGGGCCCCACCCAAGAGTTGACCGTTCCTTTGGCTGCCTGTGGTATATTTAAAGTGAGTGTTCTGATGATATCAGTGAAAATGAAGAAGTAGAATCAACAGGCTCAAGATTGTTTTAAGGGTGTCGGGGTTGAAACAAGAAAGAAAGTGAGGGTTTGGCAAAGCCCACAGTGTGGGTGGTGCCAAACCCCAAATGATCAAAAACTGCTTCAAGATGTTGACAAAACCCCAAATAGGGGTTGCCCACAGGCCATGCATTCTGTCTTAATGCTTTGCAGTCCCAGGACAGGCTGGGAGAGAAGATAACTCCCACAGCTGAGTGGACCAAGGGAGGCTCTGGGCCTTTTCAGCCTTGTCATCGCTGCCACTGGCTGCCTCCCACCCACAGACTCAGCTTTCTCCTTCTCTGAGGACATCTTTATTCTGGAAAGCACTTTCAAACTTACCAAGCAAGGGCATGAACAAGTCCTACTGTCCAAATTTTCACACATTCGTTCAGGTAATTTTTATGAAGTGCCTCCTGTGTGCCAAAGATGGGACTGGATATTGGGAATGCAGGCATTGATAAAACAGACCAAAGTAAGTTCTTGCCCCCCATGAAGCTTATGTTATAGTAGTGAGCCCATAGTTTAGCCTTGAGTGTTTGCCTAGCCCCAGTCTTCTCTAACTGCTCTTTGAAAAAATTTCTGAAATTGTCTCATCTCCATGATTGGATGGTTGCCTCAATTTCCCTGTGAACACTAGTTTCTGGAAACAACCTTGGAAAATAGCCTTGGCTTAGAAATCTGGAGACTTGCTGACCCCTGAATTCTTAGAGCCATCTAGAGTTTGGCTGTGAGCCAATGGTGAAAGAGAATAATCATCATCACCATCATATCTACCATTTATTGATCATTCATTATGTGCCCAAAAGATGCCAAGATTTTACGTTCACTGTCTCAATTAATATTCACAAGGTTTCTACTGTTAATATATCTTCAACCAGGTTTCACCCTTCCACTGATAAGAGCTATAACCTATGGAATAAATACAAAAAGAAAAACAGTGACCTGTAGGTATTAGAAGGTGACAAAATAGTAGACAGGTTCTAAAGGGAAATAAAAAATTTGAAAGGATTTCCCAGCTGGTAGCACAGTAGATAAGGTGCCAGCCTGTGAACCCAAAGGTCACTGGTTTTATTCCCAGTCAGGGCACATAACCAAGTTGCAAGCCAGGTCTCCAGCCAGGTCCATACCTGGAGGCAGGTGAAAGGCAACATACATTGATGCTTCTCTCCCTCTCTTCCTCTCTCCCTTCCCCTCTCTCTGAAAAATAAAAAATAAAATATTTGAAAAAGTTTAGAAGGAGAAAGTAGCATGTTTTTTTTTTTTTTTTTTTTTTTTTAAATTTTTTATAGCTTTTAGCTTGTAGATATGCCAAACTGGTATTATACAGAGTGGGTAAATCTATAATACAAAACCCATAGTTTTTCCGGCCTTGAGAACAAAATAATGGAGTTCAGGGTAACCATAGCCACTGAAAAGTAAGAAAAGAATCTTGGAAAAGAGACAGAGCCAAACTCTGTTTATAAATTCTGTCTTAGTTCCTGCCTTACGCTGGCTTGTTAGGAACAAACTCAAAGTATCTTGTATTTAAGGTCTAAAGAACAAACATCTACTATAGTGTGAAAGTTTGTAGTGTGAGTCTAACCAAATGTGCTGGTTAGTCTTATGTGTCAACTTGGTTAGCTTACAGCATGCAGTTAGTTAATCACATATTAATCTAGGTGTTACTATGAAGGCATTTTGTAGATATGATCAACGTCTGCAATAAATTTAAGTAAAGGAGATTACTCTTGATAATGTAGATGGGTCTCACCAATTTGCTGAAGGTCTTATGAGCAAAACTGAGGTTTCCTGTAGAAAAAGGAATTTTTGCCTCAGGATTCAAATTTTCAGCCTCTAATCTGTCCTACAGATTTTAGACTTGACAGCCCCCAAACTGTATGACCCAATAAATTTCTTTTTTCATAACAATATGTATAGGTTCTGTTCTCTGGAGAACCCTGACTGAGACACCATTTATATCAACACTCTTCATAACTTTAAATCAAGAGGCTTCACAACATAATATTCATAATAACCAGGATAAAATGAAACATTGCCTGATGTTCCAAGAACCAGAAAATTGTAAGTCAGTTACAAGAGAAAAGACAACAAACTGAGAGTGACCCTAAGATTATGCTACTGTTGGAATTAGTAGAAAAGGATTTAAAGCATCTATACAACTACACTCAGTAAAAGAAAACATGCTTGTGGTACATAAAAAGACACAAAATCTCAGCAAAGAAGGAAGTTCCATAAAGGACAAATGAAAATGATCAAATTTAAAAAATATATGAAATAAAAATTAACTAAATGGGCTTAACAGAATGGAGATGACAGAGGAAAACGTCTAGATATTACAAACTGAGAGTAGAAAGGGGGAAAATGTCAAAGACAATGAAAGGAGACTTAAAGGAGCTACGAAAGACTAGTAAGAGTTTTCCTTCTTAATATCTAGAAGGAAGGGAAAGAAAGAATGGGGCAGAAAAATGAATTACAGATATAATGGCTGATGTGATGGTCAATTTCATGCATCAATGTGACAGGGCTAACAGATGCCCAGATAACTATTAAAGCATTATTTCTGGGTGTGTGGTGGAGGTATTTCCAGAAGAGATTAGCATTTGAATTGGTTGACTGAGGAGAGGACCGTCCTCACTAGTGTGGGTGGGCATCATCCAACCTGTTGAGGACACGAAGAAAATAAGAGGGTGAACAAAAGGTGAATTTGCTTTCCTTGCTTGAGTTGAGAAGTCCATTTTCTTCTGACCTCAAATGTAATGCTTCCAGTTCTCAGGCCTTCAGACTTGGACCATGACTTATGCCATCAGCCCCTTGATTTCCAAGGGCTCAGACTTTCCTGACTTTTTAGCTTACATGGAGCATACTGTGAGATTTCTTGGGCTCCATAATCTAGTGAGCCAATATCTATATTAAATGTCTTCTTTTATATAGACCTATACATATATCCTGTTGTTTCGTTTCTTTGAAGAACTCTGTCTTCAAAGCTAAAATATTCCAAACTTTGGAAAATAAATAAATATATAGATTCAAGAATGCAGGGAACTCTAAATGGGAGAGATAAAAAGAAAAATCAGATCCAAAATGGGGAAGGAGTGAGTCATAGATTCACTAACCTCCTCCCAAGACCCATCTGGAATTAAAACTAAATTGTGGAGAAATCATCTGGAATAACCAACTGAACAATAGTTGGAGAGAAACATAACCATGGACAGACATAAGAAACTACTTCATCACAACATGACTGGTATGGAGTGTGGAGGAGACACAAGAGGGCTGGCTGGGTGGCAACTGAAATGCCAGAGGGAAAATTGAGTAGCCAGGGGATTCTTCTGGAGAAGTGTGGGGTCTAAACCCCAAGCTGGGCTCCCCAGCCTACAGCATAAGAGGCAGGAAGGAACCCAGATAACATCCAGTGGGGAAAAGTGGCAGAGTTTCTACTTGCCAGGAAGAGAGAGGTAGAGTCACAGAGAGCCTTTTAAAGAGCCAATGTACAAAATTTCATTTGTAGCCATTTACTCTGGGCTCCAGCAAAGGTGGGGAGGAGGGTGACAAAAATCATACCATCATATCAATAAATACTGAGAAAGCATTTAATAATGTACAGCACCCATTTATGTTAAAAATGCACAGCAAAATGGGAATAGAGGGAGCATACCTTAATATAATAAAGACTATATATGAGAAACCTATAGCCAATCTCATACTCAATGGGCAGAAATTAAAAGCTTTCCCTCTAAGATCAGGAAGAAGATAAGGGTGTCCAGTTTCACCACTTTTATTCTATATACTATTGGAAGTTCTAGCCAAGGCAATCAGACAAGAAGAGAAATAAAAGTCACCTAAACTGAAAAAGAAAAGAAATAGTAAAACTGTCATTATTTGCAGATGACATGCTAGTATACATAGAATACCTTATAGTTTCCACACAAAAACTACTTGGCTTAATAAGTGAATTCAGCAAAATAGTGTGAAACAAAGTCAATATTCAGAAATTAAAGGCATTTTTGTACACCAACAATAAAATATCAGAAACAGAAACTAGGAGAAACCCCATTTACTGTAGCATCAAGAAAAATTAAGTACCTAGAAATAAACTTAACCAAAGAGGTAAAAGAAATATATTCAGAAAACTATAGAACACTGAAGAAAGAAATTGGGGAAGATATAAATAAGTGGAAGCATATACTGTGTTAATGAATTAGAAAAATAAACATCATTAAAATGTCCATGCTACCAACAATCTATAGATTCAATGTAATCCCTATTGAAATACCAATGACAAATATTACAGAATTTTAAGATATTTCAAACGTTTATATAGAACCATAAACAACCCTGAATAGCCTCAGCAATGTTGAGGAAGAAGAATAAAGTAGGAGGGATCACAATATCTGATACTGAACTATATTACAAGATCAGTACCACAACAGTCTGGGACTGGCATAAGAACAGACACAAAGATCAATGGAAAAGAATAGAATGCCCAGAAGTAAACCCAGGTCTCTGGGGTAAATTAATATTTGACAAAGGGGGAAGGAGTATAAAATGGAGTGCAAATAGGCTCCTTAATAAATGGTGTGGCATATACGGACGGGTACATGATAAGAAATAAAACCAGACTACCAACTTACACCATACACCAGAATCAACTCACAAGGGATAATGATCTTAATGTACGCATGACACTGTAAAAGTCTTAGAGGAAAGCACAAGCAGTAAAACTTCAGATATTTCATGCAGCAATATTTTCACCAATATATCTTCTAGGGCAAGGGAAATAAAGAAAGGAATAAATAAGTGGTACTACATCAAACTAAAATGCTTCTGCTCAGCTAAAGAAAACATCAGCAAAATGAAGAGAATCACTATATGGAAAAGCATATTTATCAATGATACCTTGGACAAGGATTTGATCTCCAAAATATATAAAGAACTTACATGACTCAACACCAGGAAGATAAACAACCCAATTAAAAAAATGGGCAAAGAACCTGAATAGACACTTCTCCAAGGAAGACATACAGAGGGCCCACAGGCATATGAAAGGATGCTCAACATCATTAACAATCAGAGAGATGCAAATTAAAACCACCTCACACAGATCATAATGGCCATGATGAATAAATCAACAAACAAGTGCTGGCAAGGATGTGGAGAAAAAGGAACCCTAGTGCATTGGGAATACAGACTGACACAGCCACTATGGAAAACAGAATGGAATTTTCTCAAAAACTTGAAATGAAACTGTCTATTGATCTAGTAATTCCACTGCTAGGATTATACCTGAAGAATCCTGAAACACCAATTCAAAAGAACAATGCATCCTTATGTTTATAGAAGCATTATTTATAATAGCCAAGTGCTGGAAATAGCCTAAGTGCCCATCACACTTAGGCTCAAAAATGGATCAAATGAATGGATCAAAAATCTGTGGTAAATTTATACAATGGAATATTATGCAACAGAAAGAAGAAAGGAAATCCTACCCTTTGCAACAGCATGGATGGAACAGGAGAGTATTATTCTAAATGAAATAAGCCAGGTGGTGAAAGACAAATACCATATGGAATCTACTGAACAAAACAAACAAATGAGTATAATAGAACCATATGATCTTACCTATAACAGGAATCTAATGAACAAAACAATCAAATGAGCACAATAGAAACAGAGGCATGGAAACAAGGAACAGACTGACAGTGACCAGAGGGGAGAGGAGAGGGAGAAAAGGAGGGAAAGAAGGGGAAGGGTCTAGTCAAGGAATGTATATAAATGGCCCATAGATGTGGGGTCCAACAGAGTGGAGATTGACTGTGGGAGGAGGGTTGGGCGGGGCAGTGGAAAGCAATGGGGAAAAATTGGGACAACTATAAAAGAACAGCAATAAAATAAAAAATAAATAAAAATTACACCTAGGGAAATCATAGTCAAATTGCTGAACACCAAAGATAAAGAGAAACATTTAAAGCAGGCAGCATAAATGACATGATCTTAGGGGCAATAAGAAATCAGAATCTCGCTGAGTACTCAGCAGTAACTATGGAGCTCAGGAAGTAGCACAAATACCTTTCAAGTGCTAAAAGAAAAACAATTAACCTAGAGTAAGAATTTCCATTGATATTTTCTTTCAAGAATAAAGCTGAAATGAAATCATTTAAAAATAAAACAAAATAGAGAATTCATTGTAGGAACATCTGCACTATATGAAATAATAAAGGAGGGTGTCAAGCTAAAAACAAGTCTTTTAACTTAAGTCTTTGGGAAGGAATGAAAGGTGTTGGAAATCATAAATATCTGGGTAAACAAATATATCGAGCTAGAGTTTTCTCTTAAGTTATTTAAAATATATAGGATTCTTTAAAGCAAAAATTATAACATTGTCTTATGGGGCTTATAGCATATGTAATCATAATCATAACTATAACACAAAGGAAGGTGAGGAGTGACAGACTTACAGAGTTGTATGACAAACGTTGCAAAATTAGCTCTATTTGAACAGAGAAAATTATGACTGTATATTGGAATCGCTAGATTGTTTACTTAAAAATAATTGCAAAGAGCCTGGTTGATGTGGCTCAGTTGGTTGGATGTAGTCTTGCAGAGCAAAAGGTCACCTGCTCAGTTCCCAGTCAGGTAGGGGTAGGGCACATGCTTGGGTTGCAGGTTTGGTTCCCAGTTGGGGCAGTAACTAGAAGCAAGTGGTTGATGTTTCTCTCTCACATCAATTAATTCTCTACCTTTCTCCTTCCTTTCTCCTCTCTCTTGGTTAAAAAATAAAATGAAAAACTGCAAAAAGATATATTTAACTAGTAAACTAGTTAACCTGAAACCAATCATATCAACAATTACTATAAATGTGAATACAGCAAACATGCCAATTAAAAAATCATAAATTAACAGATCATAATAAAAAAAAAGGCAAGAAGCAGCTATATATGCTAAGAGAAATGCATTTTAAATATAAGACACCATTGTTTGAAAGTAAGTGGATGGAAAAACGATTAAACATCCAAAGAGTAAACATTAAAGTTTGGCCTAGTTGTTTTAAGATCAAACAAATTACACCTTTTGGCAGTGATCCATTTATCATTCCTCACTCCAAATTCATCTCTCTTGGCCTGCTTTATGGTACTGGGGGTGGAACCTGGAAACATTTCACCTTCCCCATTTCCTGTAAATTTTGTCAGTAGAGGTCGGCTCAAGGCCATCCCAGGGAGAAGGGGCTTCTCTTCCTGATTGACAGAACTTTGTCCTTCCTTTCTCCTGGAGCGTGTGGTGGTGGCACTGTGTGTGTAGGACATCCAGTGGTACTCTCTCCTCACTGAGGGTCAGTGGCAACCTTATGAATGACTTCTTAGCAAGGTTGCATCAGCATGCCAGATGATTTTGCAGTGGTTCCTCAGACACCTTTCTCTGTGAGTTGCAGAAGCACCCTGATAGGCATCTTCTCAGAGACATTAGCAGGTGCCTAAGAAGGAGGCTTTTCAATAAGTCTCAGTGTTTTCCCCATCTGTGATTTTCTAGGATATTTCATCAGTACCCTGTCGTGCTCCTTCCTGCATGCCACCTCTGTCCTGTGGCACTTCAGTGAACTTCTTGACATCCAATGTGCCAAACCACACACTTTCCAACAAGGTCTGAGTTTTCTTCAAAATCTTGTTCTTCCTTAGGTACTCTCTGTCAGCCCCAGAGGTAGTTATGTTCTTTATTTTGTTATTTTTATAATTATTCTTATTTTAAAATTTATTTATTTTCAGAGAGAGGGGAAGGGAGGCAGAAAGAGAGGGAGAGAAACATCAATGCAGGAGAGAAACATCCAACAGCTGCCTTTTGCAGGCCCCCAACTGGGAACTGAACCACAAATTCAGGCATGTGCCCTGGCTGGGACTCAAACCTTTCGCTTTGTGGAATGATGCTCAACCAATTGACCACACTGGTCAGGGCTGTTCTTGTGTTCTTTAGAGGACTCTTTGACTCTTAGTAATTAATCTCCTGTTACTAATTAATGATTCTTTGTATTAAACTTGCCCTGTTCGAATTCTGTGTGACTTTTGGACCCTGACTGATACAGACTTCAAGGCACAGAGCTTTATCAAGGATCAAGTCTCTTTATAGTGATAAAAGGACATTGATGAAGAAAATCTTTAAAATTGCTTGAATTAAAGGGAGAAATAAGACCCTAGCCAGTAGCTGTATGAGGAACATTGTCCTCATACACCAAAGGTTTGACAAGAAGCAATCAATAAATGCATAAATAAGTGGAACAACAAATCAATGCATTTTTCTCTCTCTCTTAAAAATCAATCAATAAAATAATATAAAGGGAGGAATAGGTAATTCCAGTCATAGTTGGAGATTTTAACACCCTTCTCTAAGTAACTAGAAAAAAAAGTAAAGACATAAAGAATAATAACTACCTTGACATAATTGATATTTATAGAACACTACATTCTACAGCTAAAAACCACTCATATTATTTAAGTGCATATACTCATCAAGATAAAATTATGTGCTGGACCACAACTTTATTTAAAAAAATTGGAAAGGATTGAAATCACATAGAGTATGTTCTTGGACCTCGACAGAATTAAACTGAAATTAATAACAATATAATATATAGGAATATACCAAATATTTGAAAATTAATCAATGTACTTAAATAATACATAAATCAAAGAATAAGTCATGAGGCAAATTAGAAAATAATTTGGCCTAAATTCTAATGAATATACAACATACTAAAAAATTTAGGAGGTAACTAAAGCAGTATTTAGAGAAAATTTTATTCAAATGCTTATATTAAAAAAGAGGAAAGCTTAAAAAAATCAGTGATCTCTGATTTCACTTTAAGAATCACACAAAGCAAAGTAAATGAAAAGCAACTGGAAAAAAAAAGGAGAAAATAAAAATAAATGCAGAATCAAGGAAATTGAAAATTGATAAGCAATAAAGAACACTAAAAATCCAAAGTCAATTAATTATTCAAAAATCCCAAGCAATTTAGTAAAATTCTAGCTAGACTGATAAAGGAAAAAGAGAGAGAGAGAACATAAATCAACAATATCATGTTTTAATGTGGTATGATTACCACAGATCCTACAGAAAATTATAGGATATTTTGAAAATGTCATGAATAAGTTTGTTACAAACTTAAGAGTTGACCAATTCCTTAAAAAACATGACTGCCCAAAAATGACTCAAGAAAAAACAAAACAAAACAAACAGACCATCTGAATAGCCCTATAACTAATAAAATAAATACATTATCAAATCCTCCTGCAAAGAAAATTGTAGGTCTAGAAGTTTTTACTGATGAATCACATCATATATCAGAAAAATAAATAGTATCTTATGAGACATTAAAGAAAGAAATGAAACCAATGAAAATTTTCACAAAGTAGAAGATAAAGTAAAACTTTCCAACTTGTTTTCTGAAGCCAACATAAGCACAATACCAAAACCTGACAAAATATTTTAAAAATTAGACTAAATCCCTCATGAACCCAGATGTGAAGATAGTTAACAAATGATTAGCAAATTGAATGAGCAATATAACAAAAGGATAAAACATCATGACAAAGCAGGTTTTTCTCACCATGCAGGGTTGTTTCAACATTTAAAAATCAATTAATGTTATTTGCTATATTAACACATTTTTTTTAGTTGTACCCATAACTAATATTTATTATAGTAATATAGCAAAGATTGTGCAGCTGGATCATAATGGAAAGACACAGGCAGAGCCAATCCACATGCTCTCTCCCTTCCATGCCAGGATGAACAGTGCACACTGCTCCCCCAGCCACAGGGATGCAGTAACACGTGTGATATTTTGGGGGAAGCTCTATAGAGACTCAGTACCTAAGATTTTTACTGGGAGCTGATCATAGAAGCACCAGAAAGAGAACACTTCTAATAAATGCAGTGGAAAACTAGATATCTGTAAAAAAACAAAACATCCACCATGACGAACATCCATCCCTACCTCTCATAAGACAGACACAAAATTAATTCAAATGAGTCCTTTCACGCTGACTAGTCATGTGCACAGGAAGCTGAGGTTAAAAGCAGTGGAGTCAGCTTGAAAAACTACAAAAGTAAATGGTGAAGTCAGATTTGGCAGTCAGATCTGTCCATCTTCTATACCTGTCCTGTTTATTGATCTTCAAACTCTATCACTGAATTCTACCTAATCATCTTTTTCATCACGGAGCCCTAGGGCCCAGCAGCATTTGGAACCCAGTAAACTCCCTGTAAATATTTGTTGAAGAATGATTGAATGGTCTCTGGAACACCCTGATGCCTATCTCAGCACAGCTCTCACCACAAAGTGCAACTCACATCTGGTAGTCAACATACTTCCCAAGCCTCCTTCTCCTCCACACAGAGCTTGGTTTTCAAGCTTTGTGCTTAGATATTGTAGCCAAATTATGAGAAGAAAGAAAGAAAGAAAAATCATTGCAAGATTGTACATTACAACAAAAGTAATTTTTACCTAGAGGGCTAGTGACACATGAATGTAAATGAAAATAAATGCATTTTAGTTTAAAATCAACATCACTTATCCTTTAATGCTATTAAGAGGCACTTTATTCAATTTGCTTATTTTTACAATTAGAAGGGGGCCGTCATCGAATTCTACCTAATATATTACTATTAGTGGGGAGAGAGGACAGATGGGAGTGGAAAACAAAATAGATAAAAGCATAGAAAGGAGAGTAGGGAGAGAGGAAAATAAATGTGAGAAGGAGGGACTGTAAGGGACTACTCTGCTCATTAAACATGCCACAGGACCTGGCTCAATTTTAAAACATGTAGATGGCCAGGAATGTGTCTTAGTGAATTTTGCCTTTCCTGTGGGTTGGGATCCCCAACGCTCCTGGGGTAATTTGGGTCTCCAAAAATACGATGTTCTGCTGTTAGAATCCAGCCTCAGTGTAAAGAAAAGCCTTTGCATAATTGTGTAGTGGTGAGTTTGACAACTCCAAAGAACGTTTTTCAACAATAAAACTCCAAGGGAGAGGGGAAACAAAAAATAGGGGCACAGGAGCCACTGTGACATTCATAAAGCACCGATTTCTGGCTCTGCAAGAGCTAAGCATGGGCGCCCAGCTGGTGCACACCCAGGGACTCCGGACTAGTTTCCTGCCTTCTCAGCTCCCCGCCCGCCTCTACAGCCACTACCAGTTATGTCTTGCTGCCCAGGTCTCTCTGTAAGAGTCCTTGTCACCATCTTAGTCAAGGCCTCCAAAACTTCTTCTTTAGTTCCCTTGGCTATCTTTCACCCAGGTCCCCTCTCTCTGTTTGTCATGAGGAAAATGCCACTTCCGCAGTTCTCAGCCACCTGTGTTGATGGACTTTACAGGCAATTGTGTAGCTGGAAGAATCTTATGATTTGATTGGAGCTGCTTATCCATTTACAGAATTGATCAGAAAAACACGGACACTTCTGAGAAGCAACCAGAGCCCCTATTAATTACATGGGGACAACAGGAATGCACAAATTGTTCTGGGCTGGGTGTATGGTCACCCTCCTTATAGACTCAGGGTTCATAGATACTCCAAACCCAAATTATTTTACAGCCTGTAATACAAATTTTCACACAAACCTTTACAACGAATTTTTTTTAGAGAGGAAGATAAATAGAAGGGGAGAGTCATACACATAAAACTATATAGGTGAGAGGAAGAACAAAAATGGAGAAAAATAGTGCAGGGGAGGGTGAGAAAGTACCAAAGAGGAAGACACTGAAGGAAACAGCCTCTGTAGGTAGTAAGAGCAGGGAATGCTCCTAACTTAGGTCTTTTGTGTTGCGTGTGTTTATATAGGAGATATCTGATCTTTGAAATGTTAATTGCTCTATTGCCTTGACTCCAAGGCAAAACCTTTTCTTTTTCATATTTTAATGATTCTGAAACCTGAATGTGTAGTATAGGGATTCCAGCTTTGTGACCCAGTTGTTACTGCTGGTGCATGTGGACTAGGTAGTGTATAGAAAGTAGATCTGCTCAGACTAACATCTCAGATGAGACACATGCATTGGTAGTGCCACATTTTTAATTTTACATTGAATTTAGATATATACTAATTGGTCAAAATGTCCCCAGAAAGGTTGTACTGTGATGTCATACTGTAGCACAAAGTTACATGTGGAGAATAACCTGCAGTGTAAATAAAGGTAGTAAAATAACCAAATATTGCCCTGGCTGGTGGTTCAGTGGATAAGTGCTGGTCTCTGAACCCAAAGGTCGCTGGTTCGACTCCCAGTCAGGGCACATAACCAGGTTGCAAGCCGTGTCTCCAGGCAGGTCTGTGGCTGGAGGCAGGTGAAAGACAACCATACATTGATGTCTCTCTCCCTCTCTGCCTTTCTCCCTTCCCCTCTCTCTTAAAAAAGAAATAAAACTTAAAAAAAAAATAACCAAATATCTTCAAGTGATTCACAGAATTTCCAAATCTTAATGGAGGGAGATGCTAACAAGTCATACTTCAAGAAGATTTAGGTACCTGCGGTCTATCAGAAGCTAAGGTAGATTTTTAAGTGATATCTCTTGAGATAATTATTTCAATTAAGCAAAAATACAAAAATAACTATGAATTTAGCCATATAGTTAAGGATCAAGAGGTGGTCACTTTCCAACAGCCTTGACATCATATTGTCATTTATAAAGGTGTGAAACAGAACAGGAAATGAACAAGAGGTTTACCCCATGGTGCAACTACGTAACTGCTGATGGCCAAAAGATTCCAAAGGGTTCCAAGTGTTAATAAGGTTTATATTCAGATTTTGAGGGTGACACTTAAAATAAGTGGTGTGTATATGGGAAGATAAATTAATACTGTTTACTTTTTTAAAGTTAATTTGCACATTTATTTCCATACCCTCTACATCAGCCATTTTCAACCAGCGTGACCTCTTTTCCCTCAGATCATCAGATTAAAAAAAATGACAACAGCTAATACAACAATAGCAGCCATCTGGTGTGAATGTATCAAAAGCATAACTATTTTTGTTGTGTTAGTAAAAATGTATATAGTTTTGGTGTGCTGAAGAATTTTAGTAGTTTGTATGTGCCATGAAAAGAAAAAAGGTTAAAAATCACTGCTCTATACCAATAACTGCCCCAAACACTGTAACTGAATTAACCATCCAGTTTATAATGGGCTCTGTCTTAAAATTAAGGATATATGATTCTGGTCAGTGCTACAATTGCTTCAATCCTGAATTTAGATGCTCCACTATCAAATGGTTAACCCAAGTTGCATACCCTGGTGGGAATCACTGAAGATACATGAGTAAAAATTAGAACCCTATCCTTTTCAGAAGTGAGAGAAATCTGACCAAAAACCAGGTTAAGCTGTGACATGAAAGATTTATACTTCTGATGAGTATACATTTAAAAAATAGATACTAGTCATTCAAGATATCTGAAGTAAGAAAAATATAGTCAGTATGTGATTGGAACAGCACCATAGAATAATATATATGCCATAATTTAGTTTTGACATCATTTGTGTCACATCAATACAGAAATTTAAAACATTAGTCCAATGTGAATAATGTAGCTGTCAAAGTTTTTAAAATAAATGAAAATGCTCCATGAGAAAAGATTTGTCTTTAATCTTGAGTTAATAAACTTTTGTCCCAAAGTGAAAGTAAGTATTCACTGATGGTGCATTTTAGATGATTTCTTTTAAATATCAAGAGTCTCACATGGGAAAGTTAGAATCCACCAGACCACTCAAAAACCTGAGGAAAAAGGCCAAAATACCTTACCTGAAAGGCAATGATTCTTGTATCACTAACACCATTATCTTCTCATTGTTTGACAGAATATTCACAGGAATATTTTTGTTGAAATAATGGACAAGTCTTCTGTCCAACCTCCCATGAAGGAAAGAACTGACTTCAAGCAAGTAGAACATACTATTTTCCTGTTACATAGATAATTGTACTGAAACATTTTATGCTTTGCCCTATATTGTTAGCAAGCAAACTGGATTGAACAGTATCACAGTGATGCCAACAATTTCCTATAGGCATGGTGAGAGCACAGCAGGAATGTTTCCTGCAACTTCTATAAGATGGCATTTTAGGATTTTAAGATGTGAGAAATGGGTTTTTCCAACGTAATTGAAATGCTGATTTTTTAATGTTAAAAAAATGAAAAGTTTTGAGTATACTAATGTTTTCAACAATGTATTGACAATCCAAAAGTGATTACTTTGTACTTGGATGAGAGAAATAGAAATGGAATTGGCTTAGAATCCAAAATAAAAATAGTAAGGCATTTATGATTTGGTGATGGGAATGTGAGAGGGATGGAGGAATATATATACAGGTTGGTAGAGGACATATATTAACTGTATTTTTTCTGAATCAAAAATCAGAACACAAAATCTGAAACTCTAAATATATCCGTGGGAATGAGGATGGAAAATTATGGTTGCCCCAGAAAAGCAAAAATTATTACTTAAGGAGTGCATAAAGAGGTAGTGAAACCCTGACAAGGGTGTTAATACAAGAAAAAGAAAACTACAAAAGGAAACCAATCACTGTAAAGTGAATTCTCTTTTACAACCTGCTTCTATTTTCCTCAAATGATTGTAGTACAGGCAAAATGTGTGGGTATGAAAAAAATATGTTAACTGTGTCTTATGAATACATTGATTATTCTCAATCTGCATTTATGTGCCAAAAAATATTTTTCACTAAAAGCAAAAAACAAAAACAAAAACAAAAAAAACCTCTTAATCTCCAGAATGAACTTTTATTTTTATAGAAATAAAAGATAAATTTCTTAGCTCACACCTCTAGATGCCATGCCTACCAATCAATAAAACTCCAAACTAAACTCCCTAAAACAAAACAAAACAAATAAACAACATCAAAAAAAAAAAACAAAAAAAAACACAGAACAATATTTTAGTCAGCCAGTTAAGAATAAGAAAACATGCTCTGAAGAAGAGACCAGAATAGATAACATGTCTGGAAATATATTTCATTTTCCATGGAAATGCAGCTTATGTGAAGGTCACAGCTTTTCAGGGTGTTTGGAAATATCTCAATTTAATATCTACCCTTCTATTTTTTCAATTTGGGGCAAATTCTGTATCTTGTAACCAACATTTCAATCACATATAAAATCAAAGTAGTTATGGTAGTTAAGTTGCATGACTGAACATAACCTATACTTCCAGTATGAATAAATTATTGCTCATTTGAACAAGACTAAAATGGAGCAATTATTAATTTTTCAGATTTATTTTTCACTTTGTAACAGGATTCTTTTGAACATAAAAATTCTCTAGAGGATTTAAATTTTATATGTGCTTCACCAATATTTAGTTTATACACAGCTCTTTAGCAATGCAAAGGTATTCTACAGGGACTCTATCTGTAATGGTGCTCTGTTATACCTATACGCCCAGTGGAGTAGCCCAACTACAGGTAGGGCAGGACTCTGAAAACCTTGAGAGGAGGTTTGAGAATCTTGAATATAAAATAACCCACAAATAAAAAGTACAATCAAGTCAAGCTTTTACCATAACTTGGCTCATAACCAAAGGTGACAAATGAGAAATAAAGAACTGTATTACTCACCAACATAACTGGCAATTTGGGTAGAGGGGCCTGTGACAAATGCAGGTTTCATCAATGACCAATCTATAAAGAGAAAAAAGGAGAGTATTACTGCTTTTGTGGAAGTGGTGGCATTTGTGAGCAAGAAGTATGGTTGACCGCATCCTGTAGAATCCTACTGCAAGGCAGGCTTGGGCGCGGGGTGGGAAGAGAAGGGGCCTGTACATTAGAACTGCCTGTCTTCTCCTTCAGCTATGGCCCCATTGGTCTATTGTACAGCTATTCCTGCTGACCTCCATACTGAAGCCAGATCCAGCCCTCAACAAGAAGTCACTAGCAAGATTTTGATGAAAACCCTCTTATGTGCCACTAGTGCATTTTTGATGCTCTTTCTAAAAGGAAAATATCATCAAGTTACTTCTCTGCTTAAATCACCATCCACTTTGAAGGTCAAGAAAAATCTCCCGAACTAGGTTTACAGGGCTCTTCAGAACCTGATCCCAGCATCCTTGCTTCCTCCACTTGTCGTGTCCTTCCCCACCTTACAAACTCATTTGCTCCTATGGAAATGAGTTTCAGTGCCTTATTATCAGGCACTGAAATAAATTTATTATAAATACTCTTTCTTGTTTGTTTAGATTCTGCTTTGCTATGGCACAAATGACTTGTCTTAATCCTCTAAACTTATTTTTTTCCTCAAGACTATTTATTATTCATCCTTCTAGCTTGGGTTCCTGGTGTCCAAATATCCAAAATTGGAATTTGCCTGATGAAACCTGTCTTTAATGAACTTTATGGAAGTTGGCTCTTTAACTCATGTCACCATATACATTTGCCAGAGCCCTTCATAGTTCTGAGTGAAGTTTTCAGTTCTTCTTTATGGTAAGAACTTTGAAGCTATAAAAAGTTCAATGAACTATTTGGTTTTGTTAAGCCATTTGGTTTAGTTTAAGAGATTGGCAAACTATAGTCCCTGGGCTAAATTCAGCCTACTTCTTGTTTTGATAAAGATTTATTGGAGCCATACCCATTTGTAACTGGCTGTTTTTTGCTATAATAACAAAGTTGAGTCATTGCAATGAGACTGTATGGCCGGCAGAACCTAAAATATTTACTTATCTGGACGCTTACATTAAGTTTGTCAACTCTTGATCTGTATCACCCACAATATTCCTTTAGTCTTTTCACTAAAGAGAAGTTTTTAACTCTTGAAGAAATTCATTTAATTATTTATTGGAAAGTCAAATGCAGAAATATCTCCACTATATTAAATTAAATCTGTATACTACACAGGGATAGAATAAAACCTGAAAAAGAATCTAAAATGTTTCTTTGGTCACTTGTATATTGGAATTCTAGACTTTAGTTTAATGGGGTTTTTTTAGTGAAAGAACATTGCTCCTATAAATGAAAAAAATAAAAAATATAAATACTTTTGCCCATTTGTCCTAGATCTATCTACTTATTTTACTCATATAATAAATCCCACATTTTTGCTCAAGTTTCTTCAGTCTGGTTTCTACACCTTAAAATCAGTGGCCTGACTAACATGCCAGGGGTGAGAAGGTGGGGAGGGGTGTCACCTCAACAAATCCAGGTGTAAGTGTCTTACAGTAAGAGTTATCATGGGACACATTGAGGGGCAGTAGTTAAAAGATGAAGAGAGGGTAGGCTTGAATGCCAAACTTGATTTAAATTAAAAGGAAACATGAAAACTAGAGATAATAAAAACTCAGGGCTGCCAAAATTTAAGAGTTGGGACAAAAAGCCTTCTTAATGAGAGAGAAATATCCTTGAAGTACATTACAGAAAAGTATAAAGATGAATTTTAGGTATAATCATTCAAGAAACAGTCTAGCATTTAAAGTTATGAAACTGATATTTTTTAACAGAAGGATCAGAATGTAAAAATCATCATGAAGTGATTAAAATGGTCATCAGAAATGTGGGATTCTTATTCTCATAAATTTGTGTAAACCAGTTCAAGAATGCTAGTTGTCCAAATCACATGGTGGACAACTAAGTATACAAGACAGACCCCAGCTGGCTTCATAGGTGCAAGTTGTGTTACATCAGGAAAGTCACTAAATCTCTACAGGCTTTAAATTCTTTCATCTGAAAAACAGGGTGCTGCGTATGTGACTTGGAAGATTTCAATGAGATTAACTGAGATCTTGTAAAATAGCATAAGGCCTGGTATAAAATCTGTCAAATAAGTGGGTTCTTTTTCTTTTTGCTTTTGATGATATACTCATGTTTTTGGTCAAGCCAAAGGGCATCTTGAAGTAAAACTAGTAAATTTGGGCAATGTGAGAAGTAGTGTTTAAAACAAGGTGAGACTTTCTAACAAATATTTATTAAGCATCTACTGTTTGTTGGATCCAGGGCCAAAGTATTAGTAGTAAGGTATATTAACTTCTCTCATATTAACTTTACTAAGCATAAACTTTGGCTTTCCTAATGTTAGTTGATGCTCCAAATAAAAACAGTATTCATTAGAACATGACTCTTTCACAAAAACTGAAGTCAATGAATTCTTATTCCCATGCCACATGTCCTGAAATAGACAAAGAAATGAATAAACAAACCAGTCCTCACCTAGAACACTGTGTTGTGATTGACTGGTTACTTGTCTGAGGCCCAGATGAAATATAAGCTTTATATGGTAAACTTACAGTTCTTATATGATTAAATTTCCAATTCTGAGCATTCTGTCTGATGCACAATAGGTGCTGTAGAAGGAAGGAAAAACAACAGAAGGAGGGAATGAAGGAAGGAGGGAGGGAGGGGGAGAGAAAGGGAGAGAAGGAAGGAAGGAAGGGCGATATATATAATAATCTTTAGGATTTTCTTTATCATGAATGGTCTAATAATCTGTAGGTCTAATTCTAGAAGATACATAGTGGTAGAGAACTGCTTAGACTTCTACCCTGACACATCCACTAGAACAACGACAACAGAGGTCATTATGCTTTTTATAACACCAGGCAAGAGACTCAACATTTCCCCCAGAAAGCTGAATTCACGAAGAGGCCCTAGTTTTGAGCTGAAGCAGAAAACAAGGAGTTAGCTGTAGGGGTCCAACCTCTATTGTTAGAGAGTGTATAGATACAACACTACAGTGGGAACTTAGTCCTAGGAGGGAAAAACCCCATGGACAGTATACTGCTCAGGAAAAAGGCACTGTCCACCCATGCTCCTACCCTCAAATGTGGGTGGGCACTCTTACTTGTTAGGCTGATGTAATTTTGGGGTGGATAGGGGAGATTGGTGATATTGGTTCTAGGATATAGCTTTGCTCCGAGTCCCTGGGAGATAGTCTGATTCATTTATTTCAATATAATCAGATACTTAATCAACTAATGTTTACTGATTGGGAAGGCCCAGTTACATGAGAGTATATGGGAGGAACCAACTTAGTTCAATATTTAGGGAGATGACATTAATGTTAGGAGGTAACATTTTGGAAGAGAGGATGGATAAGTATGAGTTGGTCAGCTGAAGAGTAGGAGGAAGGAAGTTCAAAATAGAGATACAACACAAACAAATACCTGGCAATGAGAATAAACATGGTGTATGTGGGAGAGCTACAAAAAAATTCTACATGGCTGTGGCATGGGCAAAGGGAGAAAAGACAAGAGGTGAGGCTGGTGTCTTAAAGGGATCAGGTCTTGAAGTGATTTGTGAATGAGGCTAATGGGTGTGTACTTTTCCATTAAGCAGTGGGACCAATGAAAGAAGCCTGGAGTCTAGTTAGTAGGCTGCTGAAGCAGCTCATGTGAGAGATGGTGGTGGTCTGATCTAGAGTAATGGCTGTAGGAATAGAGAGGAATGAACATTAAAAAGATCATTAGGAGGCAAGAATTTAAAGTCTCTCTGTTTTATAGATGATTCTGGTCATATTTTCTCAACGGTTTGGATCCCTCATTACAGATCTGGGTTGCAGTGCTTAACAAAGAGTCACAATCATTACATTGGTGCTAACATATTGTTGTCACTTTTGAATGTTGGTCTGCGTCTGGCCTTTAGCTATGGTGTGATGTTCGCCAGATAGCACGTGCAGCCAGAGAATATTTTTTATTTTTTAGTTCGTGAACACCCAAGGTCAGGGACTCCATCTGCTTCACTTCCATGAAGCTATAAAATCACAGCACAACTAATGTAACACAATAGACCAAAAAGTGACCTCAATTTTTCCATTGGTCTGAAAGCCTTGAGGTCAGCTCTTCTGAGGGCTCTCAGCAATCAAGCTATAACAGAGTAGGGGACCTCTGCACTTTGGCACCACTTCTGCCACATGCATGCTACAGTTAAATGTGCAATATTAAGAGAAACAAAATTGAGTTCAGAAAGTGGCTGCTGAGACCATGGGTATTTGATCACACTACATGGAGTCTATGGGTGGTAAATATGCACCATCTGATTCTAGTCTATGTGCTCTTGTAGCCTTAGACTAGGGTTCCTGCTCAGCTCCTCAGGGTATGAACATATACATTAATTATTTGTCATGTCCTTTGCTTATTTTTCCCCTCTTCCCTCTGAACACAAATTTTATTTGGGAAGGGTTTGGGTTTGCTTGTTTATTTATTTTTGGTATATTTTATTATTGTATCCCTAATGCTTAGAAAAATACCTGGCAAAGAGTAGTTGTTTAGTTAATAATTATTGAAGAGCTAAATTAAGTGAAATGAGCTTGGAGAGCATTATTTGAGATCAGGCTTCAGATGTATTCCCATTTCAAATGGACTCATCATATATGCTTTATAGCTCTTTCAGGGATCTTTTGAAGCTTAAATGAAAAATGAAAGGCCACTTTTTGGATGTTCAATTGACATCTTAGCTATTTACAATGTCTGTCTACCTGGCTATTCATCCATTTTTTCCATCCATGCATTCATCATCCATCCATCCATTATCCATCCATCTATCCATTATCCATCCATCCATCCACCCATCCATCCATCCACCCATCCATCCACTCATTATCCATCCATCCATCCATCCATCCATCCATCCATCCATCCATCCACCTATCCATCCACCCATCCATCCAGTCATCCATCCACCCATCCATCCATCCTTTAGTTCAGTTCAGCACTTACTAAACACCTCTGTAGAGCAGCTAGCACTATTCCATATCAAGGATTGTGATAGGTACTACATTCACTACCTCTGACATTTACATTAATACTGCAGCATGATTCTCTGTATCTTCATTTTGTAAATGGGGAGGCTGAGGCTCAGCAAATTCGTGCAGATAAGAAGTGGCAGATTGGGAGTCACATCCCAGGTCTAATTGGTTTTTGACTCCTGGCCCTTCCATTTCTCTCTAGAATTTTCTCATCTTTGAAAGAGACACCAAATGTCTACTTCACAGGATTCTATGCATGTGCCTGGCATATACACACTGAATTATATAAAGCCCTTAGCACCTCAGCAGTGCTGCTATTACAGGTATTTCTATGGGGCATCCCAAATACTGATCCTTATGGCAAAGCACACCCAGGGTCCTCTTTTTTTGATTACTGTCTTGCCGTTCATTATTTATGGCCATTTTGGCATGGAAACCACAAATAATGTTGCTTGCTCTTTCAGATTGCTAGTGCATGAAGACATCTCTGTGCCCAGTCTGTGAGTTTCTGGGAGCCTTCCCCTACTCTGCTCCCTCCCTTCCCTTGGGTAAACTCTCACTCTCGTATTCAGGCACAGGCCTTCTCTGGGGAAGCTCCAGATGTTTCTTTATGGTCTCTCATCAGCCCCTTCCTGCTTAATTCCCTGCAGAAGCCTTCTCTTAAATAGTTTTTTCAGTAAACAAAATTAAATTTTTATTGGAATAGTAAAAGCATTGCCCTATGTATAATTTTATGCGAAGCCTAGAAAACAATATTAAATACAAAAAGACGACAAATAACTTCATTTTCCATATTAAATGAGGCATTTTGTGTTCGTTTCTTATAATACCAGGTGTCAGGGCCTTGTCTAGTTATGTATAGAGGATTTCCGATATAGTGGGAAAACAAGCACAGCCACAAATCCAACCCCAGCTCTACTTTTAAAATTAACCTGTTGTGTGACTGTGCCTTAGTCATATAGTAATGACAGCTTGGCAACTGACTTCCTCTCTTTTTGCATCTATTTCATCTTTGCCAGGGGAGAATGGCATTTGAGCATACAGTGCCTGGTTCTATATGGAGATCAGAGGGGAGTAACGGGTTGAAAAGTAATAGACAGAGTGGTTGCAGTAAGTCCAGTGAAGGATTAGGTACTTTACATGCGTTGGGTATTAATGTTTTACAAATCTGAAAGGCACATGTTCCCATTTTTAGATATATAGTCCAAGACTCAGAGATATAATTTATCCACATCACTCAGGATTGGTGTTGGGAATTGATCCCAAGTTTCTCTAACTCCAAAATGACTACTCTTTCCAACCCAAAACCATACTTAGCACTGCCCATTTTTATTTCTTTCTTTGCCTTGTATTAGATGTGTGTATGGTTTTTAGCCTCCTTTGAATGTGAAAGTAATGACTCCTGTCTTTTTCTCTCTATTATTTATTTATTTTTCTTTAGTGCTTAGTACAATATAAAGGTTTAATGCATGCTTTTTTTTTTCTTTTAAAAAGTATGTAGGGCTTCCTGTTAAAATGGTGGTTAGGTAAATCTAGTACTTGCATCCTCCCACAACCACATCAAAGTTATAACTGAGTTACAGAATGACCATTATCCAGAACAATCTGAAATCTAGCTGACCAGAAGTCCTAATACTAAGAATATAATGAAGAAGCTTTATCAAGACTAGTAGGATAGGCAGAGATATAGAACAGGCTAGTTCCACACCCACATGTGGCAGATAAAGTTGGGAGGGGTATCTTGGATGAGGAGGTGTCCCTTAAGGAGGGGAGGGTCCCAGTCTCCCACTAGGCTTCACAGATGAGGGCTCCAGAGCCAGGAAGAGAAGTCCCCATAACTGCTGCATGTAAAACCTAGTGGAGATTATGGCTGAATGAGAAGGAGGGTTTCCAGAGTCCCAGGTGTTTCTCTTAAAGGGCCCATACATGGACATAGACTTGACTTGCCCTGAGATCAAGCACTGCTTCAGCAACTAGAAAGGCACCAGAAAATATGGAGAGGAACTGAATTGTCTGGCATCAGGACAGACAGATTGCATCATCCACAGATTGCTTTGTAGTTCATTGTCCCTGGGAAGAACACAGTGGCAACTGACCTTGGCTAGCACCTCCTAGGAGGTCTCAGAGCCATTGCACTTGATAGACAGCTTCAGACCATGTTCAGACTACTGGCATCAGGACTAGGGTGGGAGGAGCAACTTTATCTAAGACGGGAGTGAAGTCAGAGGCCACTATTCCTTTTCTGAGCCCCCACTCTCATACACAGAGCTGGCAGACAGGCTCCATATCTGAATCTCCATCAAACTGGCTAATACTGTTCACTCTGCTCTGGTGATTCCCTGAGACTCCATCCTGTCCAAATTGAGGTGCCACTGAAGCTGTTTCCAGTGGCTTTTCTACACAAATGACCTGTTTTGGCTCATGATTTATCTTCTTGTAGATTTCTCAGACAAGCAGCATCTGGCCTTGGCATGCCCCACACCTCTCATTATATGGTCCTAGGGCCTGCACTTGCAGAAGCCAGCCTTGGTTCTCAGCTTGGCCTCTTCTGGGTACCACCAGGCCCAGCACAAGTAACAATCATCCACAGATTGCTTTGTAGTTCATTGTCAGGTATCCCTGGGAAGAACACAGTGGCAACTGACCTTGGCTAGCACCTCCTAGGAGGTCTCAGAGCCAGTGCACTTGGTAGACAGCTTCAGACCACCTTCAGACCACTCAAACCTCTATAAGTTAGCCATAGTCAAGGGACTAACTTAGTGCACACCAGAGCTCTGCTGAAGGAAGTCCTGCTCTGTGGGGTCAACTCTTACACAACTGATCCTCCATGGTGGTCACATCTAGTCCTTGTAGCTGATTGATATGTAGGAAAATCCTTCCCATTGACATGCTAACAGCAATCAAGGCTCAAGTATAACAAGAGGGTATACACAGACCACACTGGGAGGGGGCAAGGGCACATTTGGAATGCCCAGGTTAGGTTAATGGAGAGGGTACCTACTGTATTAGGCCACTCTACTAAGCCTATGAGACATAGTAGCTCTATGTAACCCACAGAAACAAACACAGGGAGGCTGCCAAAATGAGGAGACAAAGAAACAGGTCCCAAATGAAATAACAGAACAAAACTCCAGAGAAATAACAAAACAAAATGGAGACTGGTGATCTACTATATATAGAATTCAAAATGCTTATTATAAAGATGCTCAATAAACTTAGGAGAAGAGTAGGTGAACTTAGTGAAAACTTCAAGAGAGTGATAGAAATATAAAAACAGAACTAAAAAAAACATAAAAAAGGACCAGTCAGAAATGAAGACTACATGAACTGAAATGAAAAAATCATTACAAGGGATCAACAGTGCAACAGTGGAGTAAATAAAGCAGAGGATCAAATCAGAGATTTGGAAGATAAGGAAGCAGAAAACACTCAGTCAGAACAGAAAACAAACAAACAAAAACAAAACAAACAAACAAACAAAAAAAAACAAGAAGAAGAAGAAAAAGAAAAGAAAAAAGAATGAAAGAAAAGAAAAGGAAAAAAAATCCATAAAAATGAGGATAGTATAAGGAAGTTCTGGGATAACCTCAAGCATACTAACATTCATACCTTGGAGGTGCCAGAAGGGGAAGAGAGAGAGCAAGGGATTGAAAATCTATGTAAAAGAGAATAATAATGGATAACTTCTTTTACCTGGAGAAGGAAACAGACATACAAGTTCAGGAAGGATAGAGAGTTCCAGACAAGATTACTATATTCAGCAAAGCTATCATTTAGAATTGAAGAATATAGAAAGAGTTTTCCAGATAATAAAAAGCTAATGGAGTTCATCACCACCAAACAAGTATTGGTACATGAAATGTTAAAGGGTCTTCTTAAGAAGGATTAAAAAAAATTAAATATATGAATAATAAAAGGCAATAAATATGTACCTATCAAAAGCTGAATCAAAATAAGTTGAAACAAAATAAACAACACACAGAAACAGACTCATAGATATAAAGAACATTTTAATGGTTGCCAGATGGAAGGAAATTTGGGGAATGGGTGAAAAAGGTGAATGGATTAAGAAGTACAAATTTGGAAGGGGAGCAGCTTAGACAAGAACCTAGTATAAAGGAACCATGGACATGGACAACAGGTGGGATTGACTTTGGGGGGAAAGGGTGGGTGGGGAGGGGGACAGAGGGGAGAAAAAAAGGGATGGATGTAATACAACAACAATAAAATTAAAAGAAAAAAAAAAGAAGTACAAATTTGTAGTTATAGATTAATTACAGGAATATAAAGTACAGCATAGGGAATATAGTCAATAATATTATAATAACTATGTATGGTGTCAGATAGCTAAAAGATTTATCAGCATGATCACATAGTTATGTAATGTCTAATCAGTGGATTGTATGCCTGAAACTAATATATGTCAATTGTAACTGAAAAAATTTAAAAATATTAAAATTAAAAAATATATGTTAACATGCTTTGTTTTAATAATTAACTATTAACTCCATGCGCCAGGCATGGGAATTGGACTTATTCACCTTCTAACTCTTGTGGCTGTCTGTGCTCAGAACTGTGCTCAGATTTTTATCCTTGAAAAATGGAACTTTAATTCTTTTAGTTATGAGAGTACAATAAAAATCCCAAACTAATAATGTTTTGATTTTTTCTTACTTGCCTTTTTTGAACTTCTATTATTTATATCTATTATTTATATAAAAATGGCAAACTGCCATTTGTATTACTTTGAATTACTTTTGATAAAATGCTTGTGTGCTGCCAAATTTAAACCTGAAGCCAATGCACGTATCCAAGTCACAAACAGGAATGAGGAATGTTTTTGGGTCCTTTCCCTTATTCTCCTTTTTAGTCTCAGTCCAAACTTTTCTCTATGTTAAATCTATACTTCTGTTAACAGTTAGACACTAAGATAAAAGTACTTCTTTCTGATTATTGCATCTGGAAGGAGTTTGACCCTGCTTCTATTTATACAGATTTCAGGAAAAGCCAAAGAAAAAATAAAGACAACAAGACTGTGCTGTACTCATCAGAAACAAGAGGTCTGCTCACATGCACAGCCCTGGAAAGAGTGATGGTTTTGGTCACAGTGCAATGCTTTAATCATTCAAAGCTCCCTTCTCAAAACAGAAATAATCCCCAAGAAACAGAAATGTAGATTAGAGGCAAAATGGTGACATTAAGGTGATAATCAAGCTATTACAATAATGGAGCTTTTTTGACAGAGGAAACAAACAATTCTTATGTCTTTATGGTTTGTTCTTTTTACTTTGTACTGGGATGGTATATGTATGGGATGTACCAATTTCCTGGAGAGGAACTTTGGAAAGCAACAGCGGAAGTGTGGTGGGGTCCAAAGAAGAACAATGAAGTACCTAGTCCTACTTTTAGGTTCTATGTTGAAAAAGCATTACATGTCTTTATTACTCCCTCTCCCAGTTCTTACCATGAATGGTGGGTGAGATAGGGCCTGGTGCTAAGATCTCGTGTGTGTGTGTGTGTGTGTGTGTGTGTGTGTGTGTGTTTATTTCGGCATATACAAAAACCAAACGTGGATGTGGAAGGTGGCTGGAAAGAGATGTATTTTGCATAAACCTTTAGACTATACCAACCTGATTTCTTTATTTATAACAAAAACATAGGTATTATTGTTTCATAATAAATAATTTGGGACAAACAGTAGATGTGAAATTGCTTTGCTGAGGCTGTATTGATCTGGAGTCAAATTGTTGGGGTTTGAACATAACTTCATCATTTATTGATGTGGCCTTGGACAAGTACTTAACCTCTTTGTGTCTTGGTTTTCTTGCCTGACAAATTGTTCTAGAGTTGTGAAAATTAAATTAGTTAATAAACATAAAGTATTAATACTTAGAAGTCTGTTTGGCACATAATAAAGATGCAGTAATGTTAGCTTTATTTTTGAGTCCAGACTATTTAAATAGCATGTCTTAATCTAGCAGTACAAGTATTCCAGAGATGTTCAAGACTTGTGTAGGATAACAGAAATGCAGACTGGTGTAGCCACTGTGGCTACACAAAGTTTCCTCAAAAATTTAAAAATGGAACTGCCTTTTGACTCAGTAATTCCACTACTGGAAATATATTCCAAGAATCTTGAAACATCAATGCAAAAGTATATATGCATCCCTATGTTCATAGCAGTGTTACAATAGACAAGATCTGGGAACCGCCCAAGTGCCCATCAATAGGTGAGTGGATAAAAAAGCTGTGACACATTAACACAATGGAATACTACCTATTATAAAAAAAGTAAGGAAATCTTATTTTTTGCAACAGCATAGATGGACCTAGAGATTATTATGTTAAGTAAAATAAGCCAGTCAGGGAAAGACAAATATATGATCTCATTTATATGTGAAATATAATGAATAAAATAAACTGACAAGCAAAATAGAAACACAGGCATGGATACAAGAAACTGACTGACAGTTAGTTGTCAGATGGGGGGAGAGGGGGAAGGGAGAGAATGGATGAAAGGTGAAGGGGTTAGCCAAAGAACAAACATGTATATCCATGAATTCAGACAATAGTATGGTGATGGCCAAAGGAAAGGGAGTCAGGGGATGGGAGGAGTGGGCAAAGAGGATGAAAATTGAGACATCAGCAATACTGTCAACAATAAAAATTAAACAAACAAACAAACAAACATGAGTTCTGCATTTATTATTTCAACAAACATTTTAATGAACATCAACTATGCCAGCCACTGATTTAGATACTGAAGATACAAAGACATATGATACATAGCCTCTGTCCACATGGGATTCTCATTCAAGAGGAGAGACAGATAGACAAACTGGAACTATGACAGAACGGGACTTCCTGGCTATAGGAACACAGTGGAAAAAGCACTAACTTGGTCTGCAAAGGTTCTGGGAAGGTTTCAGAGAAGGCATAATGCTTGATCAGTGGCTGAAAGAAGTCCTAAGGAGAGTGCTAAGGCAAGGGAAACAGTAGGTGCAAAAAACTAGAGGTGTGTCTGCTTTTGTGTGTGTGTGTGTGCATGTGTATGGTGGGGAGGTGTAGGGTAAAAGAAAAGGAAAGGGGGAAAGAGGAATAGGAGATGAAGGAAGAGGAGAAAGGAAGGAAGAAGGGAAGGAATAGAAATTCCTTGTGGTTACCCAGCTACTAGAGCCTTGGTCCTTGACCTCTAACTTTATCCCTAGGCAGCTCTGATTTCTTTGAGAGACTCAGGCTTCCTAGGCCATGGGACAGTGCAATGGAAGAAATGGAGGAGGTTCATTCTTATTTGGCTTCCCTTCCCTTCCTTCAGATACTCTTCTAGATCCTCGTTTTCTACCTCCTCCCGTCTTACTCTATTATGTCCACACTGTGAACCATCCAGTCTCTGGAGCACTCACTGAACTACATGGTCCAGGGCCTTGGTATATATGTTGCATTCTTCCCTGCTCTCCTTTGTATTTTTCAGCTATTTCATTTTCACCCAACCTAAAGATGTCTCTTAGACATCACTTCCTTTTAGAAGCAGGAACTCTTCCTTTCTGCTTCAATGGCCCTGGCCCCTACCTATCCTAGTGTTTGTTTGGTATTTACTGCTCTGTCCTCAGCCCCAGCATGGGGCCTTACATACTATAGATACTTCCTGAATGTTTGTATAATGAATACACTGATGGTGCAAGGCAGTTTCCTTACAGACAGCTTTAACTATTTCCCTGTCCTCACTAGCCAAATGCAACCGATCACCAAGCTTTATTCTCCTAAATGTCATTCCCGTCATTTCTTCATTTGCTCTCTCTCTCCTGAATCATTGTGGGAAGCTTCTCATATTTCCAAAGGCATCCCTGCTAGGGAATCCTATCAGTCTCCACTTAGACTCACTCTGTTGTTCACTATTGTCCATAATGATATTTCCCTGGCTATCAGTTAAAATCTTTCCCATTGTATTGTATTTGCCTCCACATCTCTCCTACAAAGACTCTGAGGTCTTCAAGAGCTTGATCTAGATGCCCTGATGATGTCTAATGTCCAGTACAGCAGTGACACAGTTTGTGTTCAGTGAATGTTTGTGTAAAGAATAAAGTCAGTCATTTGAGTCTAGTATAGAAAAATATCATTTTGTGTATTTGAAAAGTATAGGCTAAAAAGCTCCTTAGCAGGACACTTAGTTTTAAAGGAAATTTCCTCAAAAGCAAACAGTTAAATTCAGCATTGCTGATTGCTTCCTAATGCCATTTAAGAACATAAATGAAATTAACTTCTCTTGTCATATTTACTAACAGGGCAGCTGAGCAGATGAGCAGGGAAGTGGTCTCCCATGGTTACAAAAAAAAAGCTTCCACAATGGAACCCATCCACAGTGAAACTCAAGGTACTCATAAGTCGTTGAGTTTATCCCTCCCTGACCACCTAGCATTTTGTGACTTTGGGAGTATAACTATTTTTCCCATCGCTCCTTTCCTCTATTTCTTTTCTCCTGCATTATGGCCTACCTCTCAGTTCTTTTGCAGGTGATATGATCTTAGCAAGTGACTTAATTTTCTTGAAAATCAGTTTCTTCCTTTGAAAATTACCTTCCTAGGTGCTTCCTGAGATGCTTCACCAGAAACAGTGCCATTGTTAGTGGCAGTAATAGTAGTCCTAATTAAATGAGTAACCAATATTCATCCATGGCACAGCATACTCTACAAGTTACTGGGCTGCATATTTCTGCTGAATAATTCTAAATAGATTCACATTTAAGTGAAAGAGCTTACTCCATGCCCTTAACTCTTAGCATGGTACTTAGCACAGAATACATTTTCAATAAATGTTAGTCATTACTATAGTTACTATAATTTTCTTATTTAATCCTAACAACCACTTTTCTGAGGTCAGGATTTCATATTTTTTCTGTGTTTTAACAGATGAGGAGTTTGAGGCTTGTAGAGGAGAAAGATTTTAGTCTGGACTGGAACCCAAGATGTCTGTCTACCAAGGCCATTTAACAGAACAGATATAAAAGCTCTTAGTGAGACGTAGGGGTCTGCAATGTGTTAGTTGTTACTTCTCCTTACAGGAGGTTAAGTAGCTAAAAGGATAGAACTTATAAAGAGGCAGGTGAAGCACTTTAATAAAATGGGGACCCAATCTTGGAATGAGAAATTGTCTTATGGTAGAGGAATTCAGTGTGAATGAATGCATATGTGTGTGCAGAAACTTTTTTTTTTTTTTTTTTTTTAAGATTAAAAAAAGAAGTATCCAAAAGACTAAATATTCAGGATAGAAGGTGTCCACTGAGGCTTCTGAAATGATTGACGTCCCAAGTTTTTAGGCTTTTCTTTGGGCTCAAGAGGCCCACTGCAGAGACAGGGTGTGGAAGGTAGCAAGGGAGGAAGGGGTTCCTCTCCCTAACCTCCATGGAACACTCCAATGTCTTGGGAGGCATGTGGACTGAAGGTCCCTTCCGTATTTTCAGGGGACCGAAGAGCACTGAGGACATACTCAGGGAATCCAGGTCTTGGAGTCAGTTTTGCTGTAACTTTCTCCATGACTTCACTCATGCATCTCATTGGACCTCAGTGTCCTCATCCATGGAACAGACATGTTGAGCCAGATGATTGTGATTTCCAGCTTGACAAAAACAGGGTTCTAATGAGTTCAAAACATGTTTTGAGGCACAAGTTGTGAGACAGTAACATAACTTAAACTTACAAAATTCCAATAGGTTTCCTTTGTCTCAGTGCTGCAGTCGCTGCTTCTCTTCCTTCTCTTCTTCATTTTTAAAAAAGTTTAATTGTTGTTGTATTATATTCATCCCCTTTTTGCTCACCTCTGTACTCCTCCCCACCCAACCACTTCCCCGACAAAGTCAATCCCACATGTTGTCCATGTCCATGGTTCTTCCATACTAGGTTCTTGTCTAAACTGCTCCCCTTCTTTGCCTCTGCCTCCCCCCTCCCACTAACCCCCTTCCCCCTGCCCACTGAAGGCCGATTCACTGTATTTATATATCTGGTTCTGTTTTGCTTGTTGTTTGTTTTGTTCATTATTGCCCTGTAATGGGTGAGATCATATGGTATTTGTCTTTCACTGATTGGCTTATTTCACTAAGCATAATACTTTCTATTTCCATCCATGTGGTTGCAAAGGTTAGGAATTCTTTCTTTCTGCTGTGTAGTATTCCATTGTGTAAATGTAACAGAATTTTTTGATCCAATCATCCACTGATGGGCACTTAGGCTGTTTCCAGCATTTGGCTATTGTAAATAACACTGATATGAACATAGGGGTACATAGGTTTATATGAATTGGTGTTTCAGGATTCTTCGGGTATAATCCTAGTAGTGGAATTGCTGGATTAAAAGGCAGTTCCATTTTTAGTTTTTAAAGGAAACCCCATACTGTTTTTCATAGTGACTGCACCAGCCTGCATTCCCACCAACAGTGCACCAGGGTTCCCTTTGCCCCACATTCTCGCCAACACTTGTTTGTTGATCTGTTGATGATTGCCATTCTGAAAGGTGTGAGGTGGTATCTTACTGTGGTTTTAATTTGCATCTCTCTGATGGCTAATGATGTTGAGCATTCTTTCATATGCCTTTGGGCTCTTTGTGTGTCTTCCTCAGTGAGTTGTCTGTTCAGGTCTTTTGCTTATTTTTTAATTGGGCTGTCTGTCTCCCTGGTGTTGAGTCGCATTAGTTCTTTATATATTTTGGAGATCAAACCCTTGTCTGAGGTATCATTGGCAATTATGTTTTCCCATACAGTTGGTTCCCTTTGAATTTTGCTGGTGTTTTCTTTAGCTGAACAGAAACATTTCAATTTGATATAGTCACATTTGTTAATTTGTTCTTTTATTTCCTTTGCCCTTGGTGAAGTATCATTAAACATATTTTGGCATAGGATATCAAAAATTTTACTTCCTATATTTTTCTCCAGGACCTTTATGGTGACACTGCTTATGTTTAAATCCTTTACCCATCTTGAGTTTATTCTGGTGTATGGTGTAAGTTGGTGGTCTAGTTTTATCTTTTTGCATGTTGTCGGTCAGTTCTCCCAACACCATTTGTTGAAGAGACTGTTTTTACTCCATTTTATGTTCCTTCCCCCTTTGTTGAATATTAATTGACCATAGAGTTCTGGGTTTATTTCTGGGCTCTCTATTCTGTTCCATTGATCTATATGTCTATTCTTATGCTAGTACCAGACTGTTTTGATGACAGTAGTCTTGTAGTATTGTTTGATGTCCAGTATTGTGATTTCTCCTACCTTGTTCTTCTTTCTCAAGATTGTGGTGGCTATTCGTGGGTGTTTTTGGCTCTATATAAATTTTTGAAGTATTTTTTCTATCTCTGTGAAGTCTGTCATTGGGATTGTATTGAATCTATAGATTGCTTTGGGTAGTGTGGACATTTTAATGATGTTAATTATTCCCATCCATGAACATGGTTTATGCTTCCACTTATTTGTATCTTCCTTAATTTCTTTCTTCAATGTTCTGTAGTTTTCTGAGTACAGGTCTTTTACCTCCTTAGTTAAGTTGATTCCTAGGTACTTTAGTTTTCTTGTTGCTATGGTAAATGGGATTTGTTCTCTCACTTCTATTTCTGATGTTTCATTATTGGTATACAAAAATACTTATGATTTCTGGTTATTGACTTTATATCCAGCTATTTTGCTAAATTTGCTTATTAGGTTGAGTACATTTTTGGTGGAGCCTATAGTGTATGTACACTATCATATCATCTGCAAATAATGACAATTTGACTTCCTCCTTTCTAATTTGGATACATTTGATTCCTTTTTCTTCTCTGATGGCTATGGCTAGAACTTCCAAAAGGATGTTGAATAGAAGTGGAGAAAGTGGACAAGCCTTGTCTTGTTCCTGATCTTAGGGAAAAGCTTTTAGTTTTTGCCTGTTGAGTATGATGTTGGCCTCAGGTTCTCATATATGGCCTTTATTATGTTGAGGTATGATTCCTCTATTCCCATTTTACTGAGTGTTTTTATCATAAGTGGTTGCTGTACTTTATCAAATGCTTTTTCAGCATCCATTTGTATAATCATATGGTTTTTGTCTTTCAATTTGTTGATGTGGTGTATTACAGTTATTGATTTATGAATGTTGTACCATCCTTGCATCCCTGGGATGAAACACACTTGATCATGGTATATGATCTTTGTAATGTACTGCTGAATCTGTTTGGCCAATATTTTGCTGAGAATCTTAGCATCTATATTCATCAGAGATATTGGTTATAGTTTTCTTTCTTAGTTGTGTCTTGACCTGGTTTTGGGATTAGAATAATTGGCCTCATAGAAAGAGTTGGGGAGTCTTCCCTCTTCCTGCATTTTTTGGTATAGGTTGAGAAGGATAAGAGTTAGTTCTTCTTTAAATATTTGGTAAAATTCACCTGTGTATCCATCTGGTCCGGGGCTCTTGTGCTTTGGGAGATTTTGGATTACTTATTCAATTTCACTAGTTATTATTGGCCTATTTGGGCTTTCTGCTTCTTCTGGATTCAGTTTTGGTAGATTATACATTTCCAGAAATGTGTCCATTTTACCCAGGTTGTCATATTTCTTGTCATGTAGTTATAATAATTTCTTACAATCTTTTGTATTTCTGAACTATTAGTTGTTATTTCTCCTCTGTCATTTCTGATTCTGTTTATTTGGGTCCTCTCTCTCTTTTTCTTGATGAGTCTGGATAAGGGCTTGTCAATTTTGTTTATTTTTTCAAAGAACCAGCTCCTGGACTTATTGATTCTTTGAATTGTAGTTTGAGTCTCTAAGTTATTTAGTTCTGCTCTGATCTTGATTATTTCTTTCCTTCTACTTGCTCTGGGCTTTGTTCGTTGTTGCTCCTCTAGTTCTTGTAGCTTTATGGTTAGGTTGTTTTTATAAACTTCTTGTGACCTTTTTAGGTAGGCCTATACTGCTATAAATTTTCCTCTGAGGACAGCCTTTGCTGTGTCCCATTTGGGCTGTTGTTTGTTCATTGTTATTTGTTTCCAGGAACTTTTTGATTTCATCTTTGATCTCATTGTTAACCCATTCATTACTTAAAAGCATGTTATTTGGTCTCCATAAGTTAGAGTATTTTTGCTTTTTTCCCCTTAAGATTGGTTTCTAGTTTCAAGCCATTGTGATCTGAGAAGATGCTTGGTATGATTTCAATTTTCCTGTATTTGTGGAGGCTTGTCTTGCGACCTACTATGTGGTCTATCTTAGAGAATGTTCCATGTGCATTTGAAAAGAATGTGTATTTTGCTTCTTTAGGGAAAAGGCTCTGTATATATTATTTAGGTCCCTTTCCTCTAGAGTGTTGTTCAACACCACAATATCTTTGGTGATTTTTGTTTGGAAGATTTGTCCATTGTTGATGGTGGTGTATTAAAATCACTTACTATTAGTGTGTTGCTGTCTATATCCTTCTTGAAGTCCTCCAAGATTTTCCTTATATATTTCAGACCTCCTACATTGGATGCGTATATGTTTAGCTGAGTTATTTCTTCTTGATGGATTGTTCCCTTAAGTATTATGAAATGTCCTTCTTTATCTCTTTTTATGGCCTTCATCATAAAATCTATTTTGTTTGAAATAAGTATTGCTACTCTAACCTTTTTTTCGTGTCCATTTGCTTGATATATATTTTCCCATCCCTTCACTCTCAATCTGTGTGGATCTTTTGTTCTGAGGTGGGTCTCTTGAAGACAGCATACATGTGGGTCATGTTGTCTTATCCATTCGGCTACCCTATGTCTTTTGATTGGTGCATTTAATCCATTTACATTTAAGGTTATTATTGATTGATACTTATTTGTTGCCCTTTTCCCATTTTGTACCTATGCTCCTCTTTGGCTCTCTGTTTCTTCATTTAAAAACATTTTTTAAAGCAGACCCTTTAGCATTTCTTGCAATGCTGGTTTGGTAGAGATGTTCTATTCTCCTTCTTCATTTTAAATAAGCCACATTCCCCTGTAGTCAACTCACTTCCAAAACGTGCTAAGATGCTGATTCATCTGACCATCTAACTTCGGAAGCATCCTGACTGCTGGCAGCCTGGTTAGACAGCTGGCCTTCTTAGTGAAAAGCAGGTCTTGGCTCTGTCTTGGAGGTGCCTGACTGAGCTGTGGGGTGGGGCCAGTGGGGCAGCTGCACTTCCCAGGTCCCCAGTGATGGAGGAATCCTAAATTTGCTTGAGGGCTATCTCTCTTAATCCGCTCCATGCATTACTCAACCTCATAATCATTCTCATAGAGATTGGCTGGCCTATGCTTTTGCTACCCAACTGAAGAGATACACAAAAGCTTGGGCAGCAGTCCAAAGCAGCATTAGTCATTTGCTTTATCAAACCCAGGGGAATTCCTTTCGCCCTGAAAAGTCAGGCTGCAGATTCAACAGGTTGATAGGTGTTTCTTCTAGGCCAGCGTGCAGACATGTTTCTATGCAGGGATCAAAGATCAAGACATTTGCTCAGAACCCCCTTTACTACTTTCACTTGCCTTCCTGCGTTATAGGCAAAACTGGTCCAGAAGCTGGGTAGGAAGTTTCAGTCCCTGATTGCTGCTTCTGAGTTTTTCTGAATCAAGTGAAAGGGTCTCAGTTTTATTGATAGAAATATAGTGTCCTGGAAGAGAGAGGTGACAGCCCTGTGTCTGCTGCACTGACCAAACCACACTAGGAATATTGTACATTGGTCTCAGCAGCATACTTGACACAATATGAGAGCTGCATTCTTTGAAAAAGTCTCCATTTCTTTAAAAAAATGTGCATCCCAGGGAACTCATTATATATTCACATGCATATTTAACAAGACATTCCTGTCTGGAGATTACTTATTGTGTGCACTGGTGTGACTCTATCAGGTTTTCAGTTCAGTGTTTCAAGATTCCCTGTGTCCTCCTTCTCACCAATGTGGCAACACCAACTCCTCCCCTGGAGCCCCCAGACTTCCCCTGATGCAGCAATTAAAATGTTAATGCCTGGACCATCGGGGTTACCAGTCCTCAGATTAGCCCCTGTTCTAATGGGTCAGTTCTCATGATACATGCTTTTTTAATTGTTGTTAATATTGTTGCTCTTCTAATAAATTAGGTAAATTATAAATAAACACCAAAGTAGTAAATTAAGAAGGGATTAGATAAAAGGAACAAATAGAAATTCTCATATTTTCTTATGTTACTGCAAAGGGCCAGATCACTGCTGTTTTGGAGGTTTGCTGATTTATACCACTTGATTGTCTTTTAAAACCAACTTCTTTCCTTTTTATTCTTCTCATAACTTTTGTTCAATCATCATCGGTTTTCACATGTAACAGACTTCTGGGTGGTTCTCCTACCTCCAGTCTTTCTAGTCTTAAACTTGATCTTCACACAGAAGCAGAAGGTGTATTACTGTGAACACCCTGGCCAGGGACTTCTTTTCCCTCTGGTGGTTCCCCAAAACTCAATGCTGCTGGTTCCACAGAACTGACTAAGCATCTAGAAAAATAAGTACTCTTCTGGAAGAAGTCAAAAGATGTGCAGTAAATGGGGTTTTCCTTGTTCAAGTAACTGGAACACGAGGTTACACATTCAATTGTTTTTAATTGCAGGACTCCTACAAGCCTCGGATGTGCCGTGTAAATTGTGAATCCTACAAGAGAACCCAGCGTACAACATTTCCCAAACTTTTTGGTCATAAAACAGCTTGCCAAACACATTTCTACTCATGACACCCTAAACAATGGTTCATCGTACAACAATTTGAGAAACGTTGGCCTTCACAATAAAGTAGTAACACCTCAGCAGGGCTGTCAATGTGCTGTATCACCTGTTCCCTGATTAATAGTTCGGCTCTTTCTTTGGTATTCTTTCTTCTTACAAACCTTCACTCCCAATCCTTGTTTTAGGATTGTGTAGTTCTCAAAGTATGGTCCAGGAATCCCTATAATTTGCCAAGACTATTTTAAGAAGTCCATGAGGTCAGATCTATTATTTACTTAATAACAATCTGGGAAGTTACTTGCTTATTTCACTCTCATTGTCTCATGAATATAAAGAGGAGCTTTTCAGAGGCTATGTAAGGCATACTTCTTGCAACAGGCTAGGGTAGGGCAGTACCAGATAAAATAATCTAGCTGTCTTTTATTCAACCACATTAAAGAGATAAAAAATACTGTAAAAACAATTCTTTTTCTTTCATTATTGGAAAATAGTTATTTTGGATAAAATATGTTGGGTTAATGTGTACTGGGTTTATCATTATTTTAAATGACTAATAAATACATTTAAAGTTTCTCAGTTTTAGTTTTCTATTTTGATTACTTACACAGCAAATATGATTGGACAGAATCCACATAACGAAAATCATTTGGGGGGTTCTTAATAAACTTTAAGAGTAGAATGGAGTCTTTAAAAAAAAAAAACTTTAATTAACAAGGAATAATTAACAAATATATTTGTATATACTTAAAGTGTAAAATGTGATAATTTAATGTATATATACATTGTAGAATGATTACTAAAATCAAGATAACTGATACATCTATCACCTAGTTTTACTGAAGGGTCAGTCCAGGTAGGAGGTAACTGGAAATAAACTGGAGTCTTCAGAATAGGACAGAAGCATAAGACATCACAGAAAGACTTTATGTGGCTCTAGGAGTCAGACCACAGGGACTTTTTTGTAGTATATATGAGGCCTTGCACCACAAAGAGAAGATACTGGGTACAAGAGTACAAGGTAGATGAGACATAGAACAAGTTTCTCACCACGTCTGAAATTTTCGTTTCATATCTTTTTCTATGCCACTAGAAAAATTATCCCACCCACCTTGTAGTATAGGCCCTAAAGAGGGGATGGGTTCAAAAGAGATCAGCAAATGACTGCTGTGATTTAGCTCACATGTCCTCTGTGACATTCAAAGGCTTTTGGTCTCTTGGTCCTCAAATTATACCACCTTCTTGGCTCTGTGGCTTAAGTTGATACTAGGCTGTGTGTATGTGATGAAAACAACTTAACTTTGCTCCTGCTTTCCCAGTGCAGTATCCCTAATGATCAGTAGTTTGGCTATTACTTCACCATCACCATATTTGTTACAATCTATCTCTGTGTTGTCAACATTATTAGTCAATAAATCATTGCTTTTTCCTGTGTTCAAGTGCCCAGAGGTCACTGTGTTTGGGGCTATCTTGAAAATCCCAATAACATAAGTAAAAAGCATAAATAATAGATTAGTTTTTTATTCCCTGGGGGCCCTGGCAGGCCTGTTTCTTTTAGTTTCTGTCTAGTTCAATTTCAAGGTCTATAAGAGCAGTGATAAGACTTGATTAAGAAAAAATTAACAGGGAAGGTATTCCCCCCCCCCCCTATCAATAATCATGTTAAGTATCATGCATGTAGAAGGGTAAATATGGTGACAGATAGGACCAGAAAAAGACAGAATTTGGAAAACTTTAGGATTGTGGCTTTTTTCTCTTTATGCTTCAGGATGGGAAGAAGAAAAGGAGATGATAACCCTGTACAACTACCATTTACTCTTTTAAATACTTTTGAAAAGTCTCAATTAAGAGGAACAATTGCTTGGATGAATTGAACAGATCTTAGCCTGAGGCTGATTTCTCTCTTATCAATTTGCATTTATCTATCTATCTATCTATTTATATTTATTTACATACTTATCTTCTCATACTCTTTCATGCAAAGGCAAGGCAATCAATAAAGGAACTTAACAAAACTCTTTCTTCCCTATGTAAAAGATAACATGTGTGAGTTTTATTCCCTACATTTGCACAGGTAGTTTCTGGTTTCTGATTTTCTCACTCAACTTATCAGAATGATCTACTGACTATTCACTTATTTAATTTTGTTTTATACCTCTATCTACCATCTAAAAAAATACCATTTATAACCATTGTGTCCCCAGCCTTTCCCCCTATCAAATGCTCTTCCCTATGAAGAATAGGGTTAATTTCTTTCTTTCTTTCTTTTTTTTTCTTTTCTTTTTTTAAAGATTTTATCTATTCTTAGAGACAGGGGAAGGGAGAGAGGCAGAGAGGGAGAGAGACATCAATGTATGGTTGCCTTTCATCTGCCTCCAGCTACAGAGCTGGGTGGAGACCTGGCTGGCAACCTTGTTTTATGCCTTGGCTGAGGAATTAAACCAGCAACCTTTGGGTTTGTAGGCCAGCACTTTATCCTTTGTGCCACCAGCCAGAGCTAGGGTTAATTTCTTAAAATATATATGTTATCTTCCCCAGCTGAAAGGCCTTCCACTGTTCTCTACTACGTTCATTAAATGATAAAGTGTCAACAATTCACCTAGCATTCAAGACTATCAAGTTCAAATCTCTGGATTCTGGCCCAGGTGAGCTAAATAAGACCAGATATAACCACTTGTCTAAAACAACTAAAAAAAAAAAAAAAAAAAAAAAAGCCTAGACATAATATATAAAACAATAGTTTTCAGACAGATAAAGGGGATACAAATGAGGTGTGCCCTACAATTGTCCCAGCTGACTGTCTGGCCCAAGTTTCCAGGCCACGACATGAAAAGGGGGGCTAAGGCAGAGCATCAAGGACACCTTGAGTTAATAAGATAGTTCACTAAGTATCAGAAAACGGAAGCTGCTCAGGGAGCTCCAGAGACTTACTGAGGGTCCTCCAGTCTTTGTCTGAGTTCCTGATCAGAGCACACACGCAAGGAAACTTCCCAAGGGCAAGGGAGTACTACCCAAAACGATTATAGGAAACAGTCATCAGAGCTCACACAGGACTGGGAAGAGTTCTTGTGCCCACCAACCAGGGCGAACATTTCTCTTATTGAGTAGAGTAGCAAGCCAAATATTTGGACAAAATTTGCTTTGGTGGTGAGGTCAATTTAGTGCTAGATTTAAGCCTTCTCTGTTCCTGCTTGTTAAAGTTAAAAAGAATTAGCTTGTTTTCAAGTAATTTAACTGCGTCCCAGAATAAATTTTTAAAATATTTACAGCAACACAAACCATATAGCACCCAACCATATATAAAAACAGATTAGATAGAAATGGACAGAAAACAAATAGCAAGTTACTATATTTAAACATGACATATCATTGATAACATTAAATAATTAAATGTAAATTAAAGGCAGAGTTTATAACTGGATAAAAAGGAAGACCCAACTATATACTATATAGTTATATGTATATGTATATAGAAACACAAAAAGGTTACAACCTAAAAGAATGGGAAAGAAAATGCTATACTACTAATCAAAAGGATGCTGTACTGAAAACATGGTATATATTCATATCAGAAAAAGTAGATTACCAGAGAGTTAATGAGACTTTTGGTAATAACAAAAGGGTCATTTTGCCAAAAGGTAGTAAGAATTCTAAATATTTATACACTTAAGAAATAGAGTTTGGAATACTTGAAGAACAAATACATGCTAATAGAACTGCAAGGTAAAATAAACAAATCTACAATTATAGTTACTATTTCAACACTCTGCTTTCCACAATTTATAGAAAAGGCAGAAAGAAAATCAGTGAGAATCTAGTAGATCAACAACCTATATTAACCAACTTGACCTAGTTGACAGTTGTGGACACACTACCTAACAACAGTAGAATATAAATATTTTAAAGTATACCTGCAATATTTTCTAGTATTGACCATACTCTAAACCATATTACAAATCTCACTGAATTTAAGTGGATTGAAGTAGTAATACATATATTCTATGACCACAATGAAATTAAATTTAAAATCAGTAAGAATGAATTCTGGACAATTCACAAATATTTGGAAACTAAACAACGCATGCCTAAATATTCCAAGGGTCACAAAGAATACATCAAACTGGACACTGAAATAATTTTAAACTAAATAAAAAAATGAGTACGATATTAAAAATTCATGGAACATAGCTAACACAGTTCTAATAGGAAAATTTATAACAGTATAAACCACTATTAGAAAATAAAGCCCCCAGAACAATGACTTTTATTTCCACCATAGGATGTAAAACCATTCATAGTCTGACTACATACTTTTATAGTGAGATCTCTTTTCACTAACTACCAACCAATACTAGTATTAGTAGCAATAGTAGTTGTAATATTAATAATAGTAACAACTTCTGGTAATTAATTGAGCACTTACTATGTACCAGACATTTTTCATACAATGCCTCATTTAATTATCCAATATAGGTACTAAATTTATCATCTCACTTATTTCTTACTACAGTTCTATAAGGTAGTATTATTATTCTATTTTTAAATTTAATTTTATTGATGTTTTATTACATCCATCCCCTTTTTCCATCCCTCTGTCCCCTGCCCCATCCACCCACTCCCCTCAAAGTTAATCCCACTTGTTGTCCATGGTTCTTCCATACCAGTTCCTTGACTAAACTGCTCCCCTTCTTTGCCTTCTCTCCCCTCTACACACTGGTGATCTATTCATTGTATTCATGTATTTTGGTTCTGTTTTGCTTATTTGTTTGTTTTATTCATTATTGTCCTGAAATGGGTCCTGAAATGAGATCATATGGTATTTGTCTTTCACTGACAGGTTTATTTCATTAAGCATAGTCTTATTATTATTTATTAAGAAGGATGCTAAGCTTTAGGGAGATTACAGAAATTGTATAAGGTTATGTAATCACAATGCCACTCAAAAATTATTTTTCTTTTTATTAAATTAATTGGGGTGATGCAAGTTAACAAATTCTACAGGTTCCAGGTACACAATTCCACAACGCATCATCTGTATATTCTATTGTAAATTCACCACCCTGAGTCTCTTATGTACAAGGCTTTCTTCCAAGTGCACAGGTGGTAAGTTTTAAATTCAGGACTCAACATTCAGATTTGCATGGCTTCTATTCTCTTAGTTAGCTTGATTTATTTTTTATCTTAATTTAATTTATTTTTTCCATCTGTATAGTCCCTGGTTCTCCATGAACTTTCTTTCAAACTCCAGGGGCTCAGTGCGATGTTTGGAACATAGATTGGATACAGAAATTGAGAAAGAGATACTAATAATTCATTGAATGATCATTTTGTATCAGATCTTATAATTATCTTTCATATATATCACCTTTATTCTTTTTTCATTAATTTATTATTATATTACAGTTGTTTCATTTTCCTCCCATCGTTCTCCCTTGCCCCACCTACCCCATCCCCTCTCCCATAGTCAATTCACACCTCATTGTCCATGCCATCCATGCTAGTTCTATGACTAAACCCTCCCCCTTTTTCTTCCACCTCTTTCCCACCACCACACCAGTCATTGTCAGTCTATTCCTTGTTTTCATGTTGCTGGTTTCATTCTGCTCATGTGTTTGTTTTATTTATTAGTTTCCTGTATTACATCAAACTAAAAAGTTTCTGCTCATCTAAAGAAAACATCAGCAAAATGAAAAGGGAAACATCCAAATGGGAAAATGTAATTGCCAATGATACCTCAGACAAGGGTTTGATCTCCAAAATATACAAATAACTTTGATGACTCAGCATCAAATAGACAATCTAATTAAAAAATGGGCAAAAAACCTGAATAGACACTTCTCCAAGGAAGACATACTAAGGACCCATAGGCATATGAAGGGTGCTCAACATCACTAGCCATCAGAGAGATGCAAATTAAAATCAAGTTGAGATACCACCTCACGCTTGTCAGAATGGCCATCATCAACAAATCAACAAACAAGTGCTGAAGACAATATGGAGAAAAGGGAACCCTAGAGCACTGTTGGTGGGAATGCAGACTGGTGCAGTCACTATGGAAAACAGTGTGGAATTTTCTCAAGAAACAAAAAATAGAACTGTCTTTTGATCCAGCAATCCTACTGCTAGGACTATACCCAAAGAACCCTGAATCACCAATTCAGAAGAACCTATGTACTCCTATGTCCATAGCGGTGCTATTTATAGCAGTCAAGAGTGCTGGAAACAGTCTATGTACCCATCAGTGGATGATTGGATCAAAACTGTGGTACATTTACACAATGGAATACTACAGAGCAGGAAGAAAGAAGAAAATCCTACCTTTAGAGATAGCTTGGTTGGAAATGGAGAGTATTATGCTTAATGAAATAAGCCAGGTAGCAAAAGACAATTATTATCTTTATTTTTCATCAGGACTATGAGAATTTGGTATTATTATTTGCATCCCAACTTCCAGCTATATATTATTCTTTCTTCTTTTCTACATCTCTACCTGCACCGCGCCCCCCACCCCGCCCCGCCCCACCCAGCCTAGGGTGCTACAATTTTCTGTCCAGATTACTGCTATAGTTCCTATATAATTTCCCAACTTCCATTCTTCCCTTCTCAAAACTTGTTTTTACCAGAATAACAATAATAATCTTTTAAATAATATTCAAAGTAACATGCATCAGACCATGTGTCTTCTATGCCTAAAAATCACTATGTGCACTTAGACTGAAAGGCAAACATACATAAAGCAAACAAGACCTGGTCCCTATCTGTCTTGTCAACCTCAACTCTTCCTTCTTTGTTTCCAGTTACAGACAGCCTGACCATAAGGGACTTTTAGTTTTTCATATATACCAGTCTTCTTTCTATCTGTAGTTTTCACTCATGTTGTTCCTTTTACCTGGAGTGCATTCTTTCTCTCTCATCTGGAAAATCCTAACCATGCTTTGTATCTCATCTTATGTATTATTTCCTGTAATCTTTTTTGACCCTTTTCCAATATCAACTTGTTTCATTAATCCTCTCATAGCTTTCTGTTCTTTTTGCGTTGTTGCTCTTATCACAGTTCTGACTCATAGTATTTATTTACAGCAATGAGAATTAGCAGAGATCTAGGTCTTACACAAGTCAGCAGTCAATTCTTTATTTTACTCTATTTTGCAGCATTTTACAACCTGGTTTTCGATTTCCATTTTTGAAACAACTTCTTTTGGCTTTCCTGGCACCACACTCTTGTGTTTTTTTATCTTCCTTGCAGACACTGCTTATTTTCCTTTGCTAGAGCTTGCCTCTCTGCCAATATTCTAAATGTTGGCAGGCCTTGGGCTCAGTTCTAGACAATTTTTTTCCCCTCTAGTTTATTGTTCTCTCATTATCTCATATATATATATATATATATATATATATATACCGACTTAAATTCTAGTCATGCAGTGATTACTACCTGCCTATGCAATCAATATTTCTACTTGGATGTCAAACAGGCATCTGAGACAACCTGACTGAAGCGGATTCTTCACACCCCCAAACACATAAAATGGATTCTCTTAAGCCTTCCTCATCTGAGTTAATTGCTCCATGATCCATTCAATTGCTCAAAGATAGTTAGAAGTCACTCCTGGTTGCTCTTATTCACAGACCTAATTATTAACCATTGGTAAGTACTGTAATCTTTCTATCTCCACTGCCAGAATTTAGTCTGAGTAAACACCATCCCATGGTAGCAATTAGAGGTAGAGAACATTTAAAAACATGAAGTGGATGATAATGTTTTTTAAAAATCTTCAAATATTTCAACCAGAATGAAATCCCAACTGTGGTGGTTTGCATAGTCCTATGTGTCTGGATCCACCTATATCTTTTATCTCATCTTCCTTTACTCTTCTTCTCATTCACTATGTTCCTGTCACAGTGGCTTTTCTGTTCCAAGAGCATTCCAAGCTCTTTCCTATTCCAGAGACTTGGATAGTGTACCTTCCACTTGGAGTGCTTTCTTTCAGTTTGTGTACCTGATTCCTCATTATAAAGCTCCTGAATGTCATCTCAGGCAAGCCCTTCCTTCCCTTGTCTCATTAAACAGTTCATCCTCTACCATTGCCAAATATTGTTTCCATTATAACACTTCTCAGAATTTAACATTACAGTATTTTTCAATACATTTATTTTCTCCACCAAAATACAAGTTTCTTAAAGATGTGGACTGCCTCTGTTACTCTGCTGCTTAGAAAGCTACTTGGTTCATAGTAGTCAAATATTTGTGGACTGGCTCCCTAAGATTTTCTTTGCTGAAATTGTCTGTGTAGGCAGACTTCAATGATCTTCTAATCAGATCACAAAAATTTGAAAATATTTTCATGCCAACATACATGCTTAATTTTAATTAATGTATTTTTAAAAACTTTAATTTTACTGTTGTTGTATTACATCTATCTCCTTTTTACTCCCCTCTGTCCACCCCCCCCAGAAAGTCAATCCCACTTGTTGTCCTTGTCCATGGTTCTTCCATACTAGGTTCTTGTACATGCTTAATTTTAAAGCCGACATGAATGACTGAAACCTCAAGAAATGTAATGACTTACTGAAAATATAAGTTGATCTTTTTTAAAACTGGGAGGACCCTTTAAAGTCTCAAAGGCCTTCCAGTGAAAGTGAAGCATCATCTAGGGAGGGGAAAGTTATGAAGACCAATTTTGAGCAGCAAACTGGGATCAGCTTAGATAGCATTCATTGATTAGTTTACCAAACCTCCAACTCTTTCAGAAATTTAAGCATGATTAAAGCATCTTTGTTAGGGAGTTGAGGTTCTAGAAACTGGCTGACAATTTTACAGTGTGTTTGCATTTGGATACTTACTGTTGCTAGAACTCACACAAGATTCTGGGAATATGAAGGGAAAGACAAGGAGTGACAGTCAATCCCAGGGTAGCATAATCAGCACTCCAGCAGAAGAATAAAGAATACATAAATACTGAGAAGTCATGAAGAATCTATACAGAAGGTGACATTAGGAGGTCAAGCAGAGTGCTCACCTAGCAGGCCAGTTAATAAGGGAATTCTATGCAATAATTTGTGAAGTGAGAGCAATTCTGGTTCAAGAGATTAGCAAGCATTTTGGAGGGGTTAGTTTGATGCTTGTGGGAGACTGGTTGAAGATGAGCCAGGCTAAGCCAACCCAAAGAAGGTCTTGACTAGACTAAGAAATGTGGATTTGACCTTGAGAAAGTAAGCTATTTTCTCAATAAGCTAAGGATGGTTTTGATGTTAAGATAGAAGAGAAGGGGAAAACTACAGAGCTTCAAATTGGTCTTCCTAAATGTGGAGATAGAGTGTGGGCTTCTTCATTTTTTTTTCACCTTAAAGCTGTTTAGGTAGATGTAATGAAATAATATTCAGAGACATTCCCAAGATAGGACTGGGAGGCTTCTAAAATAGAAGAGGCTGCTACTTGGGTTAGGTAGGCAGTATTAGAAGGATAAGGAGTTTCTGAGCTACTATCATTTTATATCCATCCATACATACACATGGATACAAACACACACATAGTCATTTCCTTTTTATATGAATGTTCACAGCCTCCAAACTAGAAACAATCCAAATATCCCTTAACACATGAAATGGACTAACAAACCATGGCACAAATCTATAAAACAAAACACCACTCACAAACAAAAAGATAGTTAATATGAGTAAGAATAGAAATTGATATCAGAGTAGCTGAGGGAAGATGACGACAGAGTAGGGAGCAGTGCTGATGGTGTTCTTGAGTACCAAAGCAGCTAGAGGACAGTAGAGGGAGCGTGAGATGTCTTCAGGACCATAGGGATTGGAACGGGCAGCATCTGGACACAGGGGAGTACAGCCCAGAGACAGAGGAGGCCAGCAGGACAGTAGCCCGCAGGCCCAGAATACAACCAGACAGCCCAAATAAAGGACACACCAAGAACAGCAAGTGGAGAAAATCTGGGAGATGGCAACATTGAACTCCACAAATCTCCTATCATAGAAGGGTGCTCAACTAAGGCAAGGAAGCAAAGCAGGTTAACCCAAGGAAAAATAAATAAATAAATAAAGAGCAAGCAAGAACAGACACCCAAAATGGGGAAAAAAAGAATCAGTCCACCACCAAAAGGAAAGGAAGAATCCCCAGAAAGAACACAAAATGAAACAGAGGCACCTGGAATATCAAATAAGGAATTCAAAAGAATGATGATAGAGAAGCTCAGTGAGCTCAGCCACATCAAAGAAAACTGTAAACAACTCCAGGAGAACTACAAAGAACTCCAGGGAAATTACAAAGAACTCCAGGGAAGTTACAAGGAACTTACTGAGAACTACAACAGCATGAAAA